>MJUU01045806.1:0-61628 GCA_002080025.1 Modiolus philippinarum
CCAAAACATACCGATTTTTACGCTCCGTAACCGGTAAAGGCCCCACAAAATCAATTGCTATGCGACGAAAGGGTACTCACCAGTGGTACTTTAGCCGACTTACCTTTTGCAATACTTAGTTGGCAAACTTGACATGATTTACAATACATAGCCACATGTTCGAAGATACCTGGCCAAAAGTAATGTTGTAATATTCTATCCCTAGTCTTTTTTATTCCAAGATGACCAGATAATGGAATGTCATGAGCAAGTTCAAGTACAATATTTCTATACTTTTTTGGCAAAACAATCTGATGTATCTCTTCTTCACTTGGAGACATATATACTCTGTAAAAATACCCGATTTCATTATGAAATAGGTTTTCTGTTTACTTGAATAATCCTGAACTAGACTTAGGGTTAGGGTTAGGGTTAGGGTTAGACCTTTTTATTGTTTCTATTCTTTTATTTTGCCATGTTTTTTGTGCTATAGGTCATATTTTAGATTATAAATTCATCCCTTTTAACAGCTCACATACTCATGTATCTCGTTATTTTGTTATTGGCCTTTAGAGCTGTTTCGCAACACATATTTTGTTTTATATCTATATCGTCACTCGTTGCGACCATGCCTTCTTTAAAAGCATTTTTATCTAAATTACACAGAAATTTTAACTCTTACATTTCTATCTATCCTGACATTGTGCAACGCCCTTCGTGGCAACTCTATAACACTATTTCCCGTATCACAAGATACAGTAGCCACTTACAATTTCTACGTAAATGCCTGAGACACAAAATCATACCCAAAGGTTTTACTCATTCCTTCAATCCGTCGTTTGCTATTTCCAACCAAACCCTTATGCCACTCAGCTACACCGAGTTTCACAACGATACTCTTTGTCCCTCATTTGTTTTTTTTTTTTTGTTTTTTTTTGGTCCTGCGTACAATTTTTTTTTGAAATCAAAAATAGTATTCAAATATAGAGTATTTTATTTCATGTACTTTTTATCGCACAAATAAGCACGATCACAACTTCAATTCTTTCGTGTCATCTTCTTCAACATGTCAAATCAAAATGCAGGTCATTTACTATGGTATACAGGTACTAAACTGTCAAAACCATTTCTTCCTGTACTTGTGAATGTTAATGACATCAAATTGAAAAAGAGCCTTTTCAGTTGATATACATGTATCCAGCTCATATGATTCAGATAAACATTTTGTAACGGTAGCATTATTGCCACAATTAGCCTACATGTGTAAGTATATAATAGAATTTTTACAGGCAAGAGATAGTTCTGCTTCAGAATCTATAACTCCAGCATGTCCAGTGTGCATGATGTAATGAAGTATTTTTCCATTTTGTTCATTAACAGTTGATTAAATCAATATTTTCCTATATTTGGCTGATATTTTCAATATTGTTATGATTTTTGTGCTTACATATTCCCATTTTCTACCACAAGATTATTTAAAGCAACACATTAAACCAGGAATGCACTATGTTTATCAGTTTGGCATCATGAACTAAATGTATCAGCAGTTTCAACATAATTAATGAGTGTCCTCGAAATGATGACAATGAGTCCTCTTGCAGCAAACAAATACTAGTACGTGGCAAATTTTAGTCATTGCTGTGACGACTTTGAATATGCATCATATCAGTAACATCTGTATTTTTGTATTTTTATGAGTGTCCTCGAAATGATGACAATGAGTCCTCTTGCAGCAAACAAATACTAGTACGTGGCAAATTTTAGTCATTGCTGTGACGACTTTGAATATGCATCATATCAGTAACATCGGTATTTTTGTTATTAGACAACTGTTGTTTTATATATGAAAAAGAAAGGAAATGGGGTAAATGCCAAGGAGACAACATCCCATATCCAGTTTAAAACGACCCAAAACAAAGCATCTAGGGGTCACCGTACCGTCTTCAACACAGTGAGGAACCACACACCATATAGCAATCCCTAAATTGCCCCAAATGTTTTCCTGGATTTATCATTCACAGTAATCATATTTAATAAAAATGCTAGGTTGGTATTTTTCGCCAAGCTGTTTTCTGAAATATAAAAGAAATACATATAATAACTTTTTGTTATGAATGCATATACAAATACACATGTACAAACATGTATAGTTAATTACGTCATCCTTTTTTACTGTATTTTTCTGCGTACAATTTATAATTATTTAACTTTTCATAAATATACAAAAATTGTCCATGTATAATTTCATTGACTAGTACCTGGTATTGACCAGCACATTTTTAGCATGCGATTGTTCCTAATCTAAGTCCATACAATCATTATTTTTAACACTCTGTAATACATATTCATTCTCTATTCTAAATGTAACAGGACAAAGCAGAATTATAATCATGATAATCAACGTATGAAAATAAGAAATCTAGAAGTGTAGTATGGTGGGGATCGATACAGCACAGGAGTACCACAATTAAAATGTCCATGAAATCGATTTATTATGAAATGCAAAATGAAATCTGGATTGCACGTAGCATTTATAGCAATTTCAATAAACAACACAAATATTGCAACGGTATAGCAAGTAGCAAAAGTTGTACTTTGCAATAATTGTCAAGCATAACAACTTGACATGTAAAACAAAAAATGGCAAACACGCACATTGCACGAATATTGTTCTTTATTATACAGATAGTGGAGAAAGATTGAGATTTCCCAGTGAAAGAAAAGTGATAATTAACCGTGAAATTACCGGCGGTATTTTCCATAATTTCTCTCTAGGAAGTGACGTCACAATAGACGTTGTCAACGTTGTTGTAAGTAAACGTCACAGGTTTAGGTTCTGCATATGTGCATTTCGACAACTTATGTCTCATCAGTGCAGATCAAATCAAACATTTGGAAATCAATGAACCGTGTTTCAATAAAAATCCAATTGTTTTATTGAAATGTATGTACAAATTCTTTCATTTTGATTTTATTAAATTGTGACCGTGCAGTGGCGGATCCAGACTTTTTATTGAGGAAGGGTCCATTTCATAATTTTTCAAAAAGGGAGGACCTGGAACCAAATTTTCGGAAAACCCGTACATGTTTTCCAACCTAAGGGGGAAACCCCACCCGACCTGCCACTGCCATGTATTTCTGTCTGGTATCGATGCCTACATGAAAGATCCCTTCCTTACAAACACCCGCCGTGCGCGGTCCCGGCTTATGAATAAGCCTGCAGCATCCCTTGAGCTTGGAGTATGAGTCTTCCTAACAGAGGACCCCGAGGGAACCCCGGGATATAGAAATAGGACCTAGTTTCTCCGGCTTGCGGGGTGTGACCCCTCCTAAACGGAGGCTGACACCGAGGGTCCCGGGATATAGAAATATCCATTCCGTGGTTGTGCGGGATTGATAAATACACAACCCATCTTTCGGATGGGATGTAAACTCAGGTCCACGTGTTGGAAGAAACGCCACGCTTCCTGCACGTCAAAGAACCCTTTTAGCAAGCTCTTTTGGGGTGGTCCGTAGGTGATCGGCTACAAGGCTAAATTCCCCGCCCTTGACGATTTCACCCTACTTTTCCAGTGGCAGTCAGAATTTCCCGTCCCATGGCCCTTTCCATACCCCAAAGTGATTATTTATTCACAAACTTGTTCTCGTCTTGATATAGCTGAAATATTGCTGAGTAGACGTTAAACAATATTCAATCAATCAATCAATCCTTACAAACACAACTATGACATGTGATAAAATGCTAGGCATGCGAGTCATATGATCCTTATTTACCATGTATCCATACCATGTGAAAGTAATATTGATTTTCATATTGCATGATATCAATGCATATGATCTATACACTTTTCCACTTTACAAAACTGTATTACATCTGCTGTGAAAAGGGTCACTACTTTGATTTATCTACCCATAACCATTCAGTTCGTACTGACGGACCCCGGGTCAACATCCTGCTTCGTTAAATCAGAAGAAAACAAACTGTTACCGCTACACTAATTCTAAAAGTGGCTTGGCTCAACATGGGAACAGCTACAACCAGTTAAGGTTTGGCTACTGTACAACTTTTGATCCCGTGTAACCTTACGGGCTCGTCGTATTTAATTTTGTATAGCAGTAATTGAACCAATCGAAGAAATTCTTATCATTCATTTAATGCATCGAAGCGTGAAAAATTGAATTTTGGCCAATAGAATGAAGATCTTCTTTTTTGTGCTTGACATGTATCTGCCTTCAATTCTTTATAATCGTCTCCAGGGAGACGATTAATTACTGCACTATTTAGTAGTTAGATATACCGCGGCCATTACTTCATTGGCGCTGCGAGCCAAAAGCGGGGCTCCAGGCCACTGAAAGGGAGGATTTCAAAGTTGAAGCGAGACGTGGAGCAGTCTTTCATCGCGAGGGGATTTTCGGGTGAATCGCTGGCCACTGAGCTTTGTTGAATTGTGGGGCCTTTTTGGAGGAAAGACCCTACAATTTGGATGAACAGATTTTGCCGGGGCTGGCGATTTCTGGAAGAAGAAACCTGGTGGGTGACTGGTGCCCTGAAATAAATCGGGGAACCAGCCATCGAAACTGTCGGCAACCGCAGATCAGAAGAACGGGTTGTCAGTTAGTTTAGTTGTTTATATTGTCACCGCAGACCAGAAGGCAGGGTGCACAATAATTTATTTGTTGTCTTTTTGTGTTTTATTGTCGTCGCAGACCAGAAGGACGGGCGGTCAAAAATTTGTCCTCTATTTGTATTTGTCAAGTTTTAGGCCAGTAAAATTTACTGTTTTGTCATTATATGTATCACAAATAAACACCAATTCACATCAGTTAGGGTCACTGTGTTAATTTACTTTCAGTCACAGTTTACACTGACAAAATGAACAGAATAAACATAAACGCGTGTCAGTTTGAAGATCTTCTGACACTCCCGCGTATCCGCCCTTTCATTGCTGACCAGATTTTGGATATTCGGGAGGGGAAAGGGTATGTAACTGAGGGGGACCTGGCATGCATATTGCACATTTGCGTGTTAACATGGCCCTCTTAGACAGCCTAGACTTTAGTATGGGAGAGGGGGATGCTAGGCCAGCACCCCACCCACAGGGCTATACAAGTGTAACACGTCAGATATCCTAGGTCCAAGATGGACCGAGACGTACTATAGTGCCCAACCTAGGGTAAAACAAGAGGAACAGTCTTGGACACCCTCTTATGTGCAAGGGACGCCACATGGGCAGGGTAACATGGACTCCGCCTTTCTTGAAGAAAGCCCTTACTGGGCTACACACCAAGGGGCAGATCCAATTATAACCCATCCGCCAATAATGGAATAACCAGACAGCCCTTGCATACAATGTGGCTAACTCACGTTTATATTGGTTTTGACAACAGGCAAAATACCGAATATACGGAAAAACAGCCATGTCAAATCCAACAGGAAGAGCACGATAGCACAAGATGCCCTGCCAATTGGGGATATGCTTGTGCTGAAGCCGACCCCACCTGGTACGGGACACCAAGACGTAGGCATGAAAAGTGGCAATCGGGCATAAACATTCCTCATCCCTACAGGGAATTCGGGGGCCACGCATTATTGATAGTCGCCCTTTTAGGCGTTTGCCGGGGCAAAACGTCAGTCAGTCGGTCGGGGGGGGGGGGGGCCTACACCAAGCCCTTACCCCAGACCAAATTTNGGGGGGGGGGGGGGGGGGGGGGGGGAGCTACACCAAGCCCTTACCCCAGACCAGATTTCGAATGCCTACCTGATTATAATTATGGACAGGGGCAGGCAATTATAAGCCCAAATTTAGGTGCTGTGCCCTTTAAGTACAATGGGAAGGGCAGCTGGCGAGCATTCTACACTAAGTTTGCCAGGTATGCAGAGGTGAGTGAGTGGTCCCCAGAAGAAAGCAAGGACCAGCTCTTTTGGTGTCTCGAGGACAAGGCTAGCAAGTACTATGCCCTCATAGCCGAGAGAAACAGGAACATGAGCCACTACAAACTTGGAGAAATGTTGGAAAAGAGGTTTGGGCTTAGGGAATTAAAATTTCAAAGTGCCCGTCAGGCCCAAGATGAAACACTTGAAGACTGGGCCGATAGGGTCCTATCCCTTGCTACTAGGGCCTTCAGGGACCTTCCCGAGGACCATATGTACCAACAAGCGATACTTCGGCTATGCCAAGAGGTAGTTGACAAAGAAGCAGGGATTGCATCCTCCAGTGCACGACCAACTAGCATTGAGGAGGCTTTGGACAAAGTGCGGTGGCATCAACATAACCAGCAAGCCATTTATGGCCGCTCAGGACGCAAGGAGGTGAAACAAGTGGGATATAGCCATAGGGAGGGGTACCCCAGGGGCACCCTAACCCACATGTGGCTGCCACGTCCCTCCTACCCTCCTCAAACCCTAAAAGGTCTTCAGAAACTTCATGGGAGTCAGCAATAGACAAATTGACACAACGTTCAAGATATTATGGCCGATTTTAACAAACTTAGAGACTTGTGTAGCTCATGTCCAGCAGCTCTTAGTGGCCCACAGGCAGATATGAGGAGGTGTGGGACAGTCGAGGTGGGATTGCCCTTCTTGCAGGGGCAGGGAGAAGTCCGTAAGCCTAGCAGACCAGGACACAAAAGCCAATGGGGCCAAGTCACCGTTTAACTACAACGGGGCTGCCCTAGGGGGCACGGTCAGTCCCAGGAATAAAAATTAGTCCCACCACTCAAAGTTCAAGGCCTACGCCCGATAAAGTTAAACAGCTGGTAATCAAAAGGGCGGACCACAACCCAAAATCCTGTGATAAAACCGAAGATCAGTTTGCGAATGCTCCAGAGGGCAAACAATTAAATTACAAAAGTGACAAAGGGAAAGATTACATCTCTATGGACAACCCTGGTCCGCCACCAAGTTCTACAAGTAACGGTATTTGACGAAATTAAGGGGCATGACCTTTATAACAAGCAGGAGTGCAGATCAACACAGACATGCTAACGGCACAGGCTCGGGAATATACATTTTGTCGGGCAGCTGATGATGATTCCAAAGTACTCCGCCCCGGGAATGACGGGGGCATCATTTCCCCGGAATATTTCGCATCCGTGCAACTTTATGTCACCGAGGAGCCCTTAACAGGGGGTTCTTCAACTTTTGCTGTCAAAAAAGGGACAGATGTGACAGCAATTGATACCAACAATTCGGACGGCGAATCATCACCATCCAATGAGCCGAATGAGCAAACTTTTAACCAGGACTTCGACAGTGACTTAGAGGGGTCCAGATCGGCCGATGATGCCGACATGACCCTTCTTGAAAAACTAGCTATCATACAGGCCATCAACAGTTGTAAGGTGATGCTAGGATCTATAGATCAAGATCATGTCAGGGGCAAGGCCACAGTAGTTGGTGTTGTGGCGCCTTTGACTAATGATCATAAGCATGAACATGCTGAAGATGATATGTGCCCAGTCCGACCAGATAATATTGGACAGAATCAACGCCCTGATTTCAAAGGGGTTTTGAGCTGGCAAGGGAATGCAAGCAGACCCCAGCGGTAGGACATTTTGAAAACCTGTACAGTAGTCAGCAGACCAAGTACTACTGGATGAATAGGGAACGTTTTAAAATCGTTGGAAAAGGAATGGAAACGATCCCGAGAAAAGACATTGTTACCTCCAGACTAGTTGTTCCCGGAAGGTGGAAGGGAGAGACTGACCACAAAATCCCATCAGTCGGCTGTCCAAGTACACTTGAAACTGCACTGTTAGTCCTTCGTGTCGGGGCACGTACCGAAATGGTCTACTTGGACCTTGCCAGGGCCCTGCAGAGGACTACATGTCGGTTGGCCGTTTCCTGTCCGTCTAAAGACCTTACTAAATTGTCTGTGTGCATAGAATGGCCCACTGATGAAACCTGCATAGGAATTCGGCATCGGGCGTGCACAAATATTTGCAGTCTGGGTCCTACAGTCCCCATATCCCCAACAGATAGTGACGCTTTATCGGGGTCTCATTGTCAAGCCACAACTTTGATAGACCCAAAGCTGCCCTGTATATTTAAGGGGCAGCACATCTGTGAGTTGATGATACTTTGTGACAGTGGAGGGGACTGGTTTAAAAGTCAAATTGAATTCAGCAGACAAGATGCTGGCTCTTCTGGACAATACTGTTCCCAGTGCCTACAGAAAGGCAGAGCCTGGATTAGAAGCCATACGGGAAGGTCTTACCAATTTTTTTGGAGGACCCTACATGGGGTCCCGGGGGATTAAAAAAAAGAAAAGGGAGATGGGTGTGGGAGTATCAGTTTATAGGGGAGTGGGAATTGTAAATACGTCTCAAGTTTTTTGGATGTATATACGTTTTAAAATTTGTGACTTGAGTGAGAAATGCAGAACATCGACAGGCAACAACGCAGACCGAACCACTATAGCAATTGCACTAAACGGAACAGAACTGACAGCTACATACAGGGTCTAGCTACTGAACTTGCCAAAACTACAGTAAAGTTCAGCAGACCTCCTATGGGAGGCCCCCTATGTTTTTACGATTATATTTGGCCCTAGTATGGACATGGGCCTTTTATATAAAACAAGGGGGAGTGTAGTATTGATAGGTATTTAGCTAGACCATAACCCAGGTTTTCCCGTGATTCTACAGCAGCACTCTCTTCCGATTTAAGTATTCTATGGTATCAGACGACACAATCATGAACTAAAGAGCATCCGCGTTAATCAGTCAATGGTAAGCTGATTACCGCACTATTTAGTAGTTAGTTATACCGCGGCCATTACTTCACTTAAAATCCAGTTGATCAATCCTTATGAAATTTTAACATAACGATCCTTGGCACAAACGAAAGACTATGAGTGGTTTTGGATTTTGTGGGCCCTCCCGTTATTAAGACTAGAGGCTCTCAGGAGCCTGTATCGCTCACCTGGCTTACAGATGCCACAATCATGGTAACATTGTAAGTTATACAGTTGATCTTCAGTCTCAAACTTAAGTACCTCGAACACCACCAATATCTTGAACAGTATTTAAAGTCTGATCATGTTTTACTACATTTCTATGTTGGGCTTTTTTGACCAAAAAAAACGTTCTTGCTAAGGACCACTTTTCACACCAGTTTTGAAATGGAGACGTCATTTTGTAAATGGCGGCCATCCAACAATTTTCAACATCAGTTTTGAAGTCGCAACATCAATATCTATTTGGACAAAAAAAATTCATTGAAATAGGACAATGCTGAAATTTCTCGCCTGTTTTGGTGGCCATTTGAAAATGGCAGTCAACAAATAATTTTTAACATTAGTTTTAAAGTTGCGACATCAATACCTATTTAGAAACCGAATTTCATTGAAATCAAGACAATATTGAATTTTCCCGCCTTTTTTGGCGGCCAGTTTGAAAATGGCGGTCCACGAACAATTTTTAACATCAGTTTTGAAGATGCAACATCAAAACCTATTTGGAAACCAAATTTCATTATAATCGGACAATGTTGAATTTTCCCGCCTTTTGTGGCGGCCATTTTAAAATGGCGGTCAACGAACAATTTTCAACACAGGTTTTGAAGTCGCAATATCAATATCTATTTGGAAACCAAATTTCATTGAAATTTGACAATGTTGAATTTTCTCGCCTTTTTTGGCGGTCATTTTGAAAACGGCGGTCAACCAACAATTTTTAACATCAGTTTTGAAGATGCAACATCAAAACCTATTTGGAAACCAAATTTCATTAAAATCGGACAATGTTGAATTTTCCCGTCTTTTGTTGCGGCCATTTTAAAATTGCGGTCAACGAACAATTTTCAACACAGCTTTTGAAATCGCAATATCGATATCTATTTGGAAACCAAATTTCATTGAAATCGGACAATGTTGAATTTTCCCGCCTTTTTTGGCGGCCATTTTGAAAATCACCATGGCATAGCCATGCAGGTCAGCTGTAAAGTTATACAGGCATTGAAGCTTAGGTGCAACTTCAATATTAACTGACAAGGATGTTTGCATTGTGGGCATATATAATCCATAACTAAATGAAACAATATAGTTATATACAATTATTATTAAATTGTGAAATAAGTATAGTTTATGAAAGTATTTTTGCCAAAAAATGTAAAAATTTGTACAAAAACACTTTTTTGCTCTTGATTATGTAACAAATAATTTTTTCTAATAAAGTGATAGCAGGGAATTTCTCTAAAATTTAAAAGAGAAAAGTAAACCAAAGAAGATTTGAAAGCGGAATTTAAAGGGAAATAACCCATAACCATACGGCATTGAATTTTTTTTTTTTGGTGAAAAAAGTCAATAACTACAACACAGGCAGTTGGATTTTCTTCAAAATTTCAGAGTATGTAGATCTTGATATGCTGAACATTTTTCAAATTTACACTTCACCTCTATCTGTTACAGTTTTTGAAATAAAAAATAAAAAATGCATAAATTTTGAAAATTTTACGGAAAAGGGGCTATAACTCTAAGACGGTTTTTCCGATTTTCTTCAAAATTGCAGGGCAGATAGATCTCGTCATTCTGAACAATTCTACCTCATGTCAGATTTTTTATATCTGCAACGGTTTTGAAGTTATTTGCCAAAACCAGCAATTTACTCCTATGTTCTATTTTTAGTAACAGCAGCCATATTATTTGGTCTACGAACATAAAAATCACAAATATGTAAGTGCATACCCTGGTGATGATTCAGGCCAAGTTTGGTAAGTATTTGCCCATTTGTTTCAGAGAAGAAGATTTTTAAATAAAAGTTAACGGACGGACGACGGACGCCGAGTGATGGCAAAAGCTCACATGGCCTTTGGCCAGGTGAGCGAAAAAGGGGCCAAAAGGGGCAAAATTGACGATATCAGCGTTTCGCGCCGCTAGTGGAATATCAGATTCGATAACTCCATCACGGCTTATCTTTTCACCCAAATACACCTAAATATACCAAAATACACCAAAATATACCCAAGTAGACTGAAGTTCAGACAAAAATAGACAAAATCAATTAAATTTATACTCTTTGAACAGTTCTTATGAACCTAAATTATGTATTGTTAAAGAATTTCGATGGAAATGTTACTTAAAACTGCGATATATACCCCTTACGACCACGCAAAAAATACCCAAATACACCAATTGACATAATTTTCATGGTGATATATTCCAATATCATTTGTTTGTGATATTTACTCTTTTTTGTCTATAAAATTGTGATTTCTTTTATACAAAGTTTAAGAATAATACAAAAAAACTCACATCTCGCATCCAATCACCTGAAGGGGTCAAACCACCAATACAGCCAATCAACTCTTAGAACAAATGAAAAAGTATCTCTTTTAGAATCTAACTATAACTTTGAATTCTTGCACCTTTAAAAATAAATGTCGGAATGAAACAAATGATACACCTGTTTGAACATTGATGTATCAGGCTTATTTTGAGACCAAGGTTAATTGACTAGAATGATCCTTTGAGTATTAATCATAGGGGTTTTCCGGTATACTATCGATGCGTAATGTTTTGGCCGTAATCGTGTATATTTATAATATTTATAGATAGGGTTTCCCAACCTTCGGAACTCTCTTGGAAGGCTTTAAAGGTATGCTGAAATTTTGATATGATGTTGACAAGATATGCGCCTTTCGGAAAATATATGGTTTCATACAGTTAAACTTAAGATAAATTGTCCAGACAGATTTTCAGTGGAAAATGTTAAAGAAATGAATTGGTGGTTTCTTACCTTAACACAAAATATGCGAAAATTTTGAAACATGTCATAAAAAGTTGTTGATAGCCTAAATTGATGCAAAACATGTATGTATGATGAATTTGAGGTAAAGATTGAAGTTTTAGCAAGCTGGAGCCACAATTTTGGCCAAAAACAGTTGTTATGTAATATTTCTGTAGTTGACACTAAAATGCCATTTTTAGGCCATTTTCATGATTTTGTGCAAAATTAGAAGGGTAAGCTTTGTACAATAGTTTAAAACATCAAATGTAGGCTGATTTTACACAGGAATTTGCCACTGTTCTGAATATATGTGCAATATTTACAAATTTCATGTTTTTGGTGTCGCGAAGAAAAGAAACAAATCTGACTGAGATGCCTTATATAAAAATCTGTCTGATTTGTATACAATACTTTTTTAAAGCAGGAATGGTGCTTGTGTATGCAGTTTGATGTGAACATGAACCTCAGAAATCAAAAATATCATGCTGCTCCTCTACTAAACAGTGAAAAATTGTCATTTTAGGGTCCACATTGTCAAAACAAAGAGCAAAGTCAAAATTTGACATCTGATTTTGGGACAATATTTTGAATTTGCCACATTTTTCATAAATTTGCGTTTATTTTATTATGTTATTTTCTTTATATATTATATATTTAATCACCCGAAGGAAAATAAATGCACTTGGGTGGATTTTCAGAAAGTTTTAATACTACCATTGTACCTATTCATATCGGGCCTTTCGGCTAACTCACAAACCTAATATTCTTCAAAAGCTCAAAAAATAAACAAAACTGGTTTCCCCTGTCTTCTTGATCTTTTTGCATCATTTTCTGCATTTAAAATGCTGTTTGTATGACCATAACCAAAGTAAAGACCATTTCAAGTCCCAAAATTTACCTCAGAAGCACCTTCACAAATTTGGGGGAGGGTGACATTTTGTAGCATGATTTCAAGATTTTAAAGGTAGCTTTGAACATTTGCAGCCTTGTTTTGATAGAAAAATACTCTAAGGGCTTAATTTTAAAAATGGGTTGAGAATTCATTACACAAAAGAAGTATATTTGGTTTTGTGTCCATGTTTAACATCTATGAGTGATTGTGCCTGATCAAAGCACTGAAAACACTAAATCTGTGAATTTTTGAATAGTGATGAAAAGGATGAAAAAATTTGGAAAAGGAAATTATTTTCTGTATACAATTTGGAAATTAACTAAAAAACATGACAAAGCGCAGTAATTACACTGGGGAATGTTTTTATATCATGTTAAGGGGTCAAACCACCAATTCAGCCAATCAACTCTTAGTACAAATGAAAAAGTAGCTCTTTTAGAATCTAAATATAACTTTGAATTCTTGCACCTTTAAAAATGAATGTCGGAATGAAACAAATGATATACCTGTTTGAACATTGATGTATCAGGCTTATTTTGAGACCAAGGTTAATTGACTAGAATAATCCTTTGAGTACTAATCATAGGGGTTTTCCGGTATACTATCGATGCGTAATGTTTTAGCCGTAATCGTGTATATTTATAGATAGGGTTTTTCCAACCCTCGGAACTCTCTAAGAAGGCTTTAAAGGTATGCTGAAATTTTGATATGATGTTGACAAGATATGCGCATTTCGGAAAATATATGGTTTCATACAGTTAAACTTAAGATAAATTGTCCAGACAGATTTGAATATGGGGAATTGTTAAAGAAATGAATTCGTGGTTACTAACCTGAAGGCTTGACACCCAAATACTTTGACAAATCATGAAAGATGTATTCAATTAATTGTTAAATGTATCTTAGCAAATTCTAATAAGGGCTTGAAGTGTGTACATTTGTTAGTGTATTTGGTTGCAGTTGCACTAGTGGTCTTAAGGGGCATGGAATATCCTAGCATTTTCACATTAATAATGCCAAAAATTATTATTAAATAAATAAAATGTTAAAAGCTATATTATCAAAATACATAGACTACAATGATTTTAACTATTTATTTCCTATATTATAGTGCATTTGGGTGTGTTTGGGTATATTTGGGTAAAAAGTCACTCCCACTCTGCCCACTTTTAGCTGACCTTTTCCTTTACTCGTACGAGGCCAAGTTTTTACAAGGGCTTAATCAAAGAAAACAAAAAATTAATCCAATCCTTTAATTTCAGCTTCCGCTACATAGACGATGTATCGTCTCTTAATAATCTTAAAAGGAGTATTTACATCAGATCTATCCCAATGAGCTTGAAATTAAAGAAACAACTGAAACACCTACTTCAGCTTCGTACCTAGATCTCTTATTGTATATTGAAGAAGATGGACGTTTGAAGTCTAAGCTGTATGATAAGCGTGATGATTTTAATTTCCCAATTGTGAACTTTCTCTTTCTTAGCAGCAATATATCTACCTCTCCAGCCTATGGAGTGTACATTTCACTATTGAGTCGTTACTGTCGAGCGTGTAGTTTGTACAGTGATTTTTTTAACAGAGCAAAAACACTGTCCCAAAAGCTGCTTAGGCAGGGATTTGTTCAACCTATGTTAATTTTATCCCTTAAGAAATTCTATGGCCGTCACCATAACATCATCAAAAGATATGACGTGTCAGTATCCCAAATGAAAGTGGACATTTTCAGCTAGATTCACGTCTTCCCGGATTTGACTACAGACTTTCACATTTTTCCTGGATTGACCCACTCACAGTGTGATGGGTGCTGTTTACAGAGCAGGACATGCTAACCCTTCCGGGGCACCTGATGTCACTCACAAATTCACTGGAGTTCACACTGTGAGTGCTTTGTTTTGAATGATGTGATTTCTGTTTCTGTACTTTGTGTCTGTGTAGCGTCGTTGTTTTGTGTCTGGCGTCATTGTTTTCTGTGTTCTCGTTTTGGCCATGCCTCTGGACTTCAATTTGTAAATTTCACTCCTTTGTTCCTTCGGTATTCTACTGCCGTTGTTTCCCACTCCAACAGGCTTGTACAGGGTATTTCTACCATTATGGATTATGTCTGCACATTTAAATACTGATTTGCAAGCTCCCAGTTTAATTGTTCAACCAATTTTTTTATTGAATACTATAGCATCAAAGTGTGACAAAGCCAAATTCCCTCAAGAGTTTATTTCATAATATAGAAATGCATTTTACGAGGAAAAAGAGAAAAACAATAATCCTTTCATGACAAAAAACTTTTTTTTTGCAAAGTGAAGAATTAAATTATGTTGTAGAGATGATGAATATTGTAAAAATGTTTAAAACATTTTTTAACATTCTTTTGTTATAGGTATTTAAATATTGTAAATATTCTATAATGTATTTTATTCATTGTTTTTATTTTGTACGGCCTTAATATTATGTAATTTGTTTGGCCTCGTTATGTAACTTGTTTACAATAAGCAATGGTCAAGGTTATTACACCTTAGAATATATGGAAATTTCTAGAATTTAAATTTATTATTTAACACATAGAATTTTCTAGAGGTTTTCCTTACATTATCATTCTAGTCATGTGATTGTCAGTTGATTAGAATGTTCTAGTTATATCTTGTGGATAGATTTTTCTAGAAATAATAAATGTATTTATATGAGGTAGCCGAAAAGGGTTAAGGCAGTCAGTTTAATAAGTTTATACAGGATTAATTAGTTTATATAGGATTATCACGCACGTCTTTTGTATTGGAAATCGACATTAATTATTGTGAATCAATTATCAACTATTTAGTGAGGATTATAAGGAATATTCTATTGGACATTTATTGGTGGAATTAAGTGAACTGTTCATTTGGATTATTACTTGGACTTCATTATTGTCAGATAAGTTATATATTGTATTTAATTTGTAAAATACTTATTTTTTGTCTGATTAAAAAGTTAATTTGAGCCAATTTTGTTTTATCTTTGCTGACTTTAATTGGTCGTTTCTACCACATAACACTTTAGTAATCCTTTAATTTAAAAAGGTTTGAGTTTTCTCATGCAAGTGATTGAAACAACAATTTATCCTCTCTGATTAAAAAAATTGATTTCTTCATGTTTTTTTTAATTATGTTTTTTTGTTTTTATTTCTAATCTAAAATAGCATGTTTGTAACTGCTCAATATGTATGAAATTATTATTTGTCTTCTTCAAATATAAGTTAATAAAAAAAACATTTGATATTTGTAGACATATCCTTATGCACCTGTTCTTCATGTTTTTTTTTTACATGTTTGTAACTGCTCAATATTTGTTTTTTCAATTTTAATGGTAATTAAAAATTTATGAAATTTGTAGAAATATCTTACTTTATACACCTGTTTTCAGAGCTAATATTTGAAAGAAATAACCTAGGGCAACCGATGACAGCTAAAAAGGTTCATGGGCATTTTTTAAGTTTTATTGCTTTTATTCTTTTTTTATCGACATATATCTGATTTGTTATATTATAACTAATAGAGCCTATAAAAGTCTGATGGAGTTACCTCCCCCTTATTCAATAACGCTGATAGAGTCAAATGGGTGTATTCACATAATTGGCTGTAGAATTTTTATTATTCATCAGATTTTGATGGGGGGTTTCTTTCATTGCGACCCCCGAGGGAACCCCGGGGTGTAGAAATATGACCTCGTATCTCCGACTTGTGGGGTATGACCCATCCTAAACGGGGCTGACCCCGAGGGAACCCCGGGATATAGAAATAGGACCGATTCCGTGGTTGTGCGGGATAAATAAATACACAACCCATCTATCAGTTGGAATGTAAACTCAGGTCCACGTTGGAAGAAATGCGACGCTTCCTGCACGTTGAAGAACCCTTGTAGCAAGCTCTTTTTGAGTGGTCCGCAGGTGATCGGCTACAATGTTAAATTCCCCGCCCCTTTCGATTTCATTGTTCTTTTCCAGTGGCAGTCAGAATTTCCCGTCACATGACCCTTTCCATACCCCAAAGTGATTATTTATTAACAAACTTGTTCTCGTCTTGATAGCTGAAATATTGCTCAGTAGACGTTAAACAATATTCAATCAATCAATTCAATCAATCTTTCAGTGTGCTCCTGAGGAAATTTCCAATCAGTAGTAAGTCAACAGATTTCACGTCACATTTACCGTTCATGAGATAAATGGGACCCAAAAGGGGCGAATCACAAAAATGTTGTTTTTCTTTATTTTAGTCCGATTTTGATGCAGTTTTTGTCAATGGATTCCTGATGAAAAATTAATATGGCGCTAAACTATTAGATATTTGATAACAGGTTTCCTTTCGGAGCTATTAGGGGCCAAACCGGTCTAAAACAACGGCAGTAGAACACCGAAGGAACAATAGGGTGAAATTCACAAAAATCGAAGTCCAAAGACAGGGTAAAAACGAGAACACAGAAAACAATGACGTTAGACACAAAAACAATGACGCCAGACAGACACAAAGTACAGAACCAGAAACCACAACATTCAGAACAAAGGCACTCACAGTGTGAACTCCAGTGAAACTGAGAGTGACATCAGGTGCTCCGGAAGGGTAAGCATGTCCTGCTCTGTTAACAGCATCCGTCACACTGTGGGTGATTCAATCCGGGAAAATGTCAAAGTCGGTAGTCAAATCCGGGAAGACGTGAATCTAGCTGAAAATGTCCACTTTCATTTGGGATACTGACACGTCATATCTGTCAATGATGCTATGGTGACGGCCATAGAATTTCTTGAGGGATGAAATTAACAAAGGTTGAACAAATCCCTGACTAAGCAGCTTTTGGGACAGTGTTTTTGCTCTGTTCAAAAAATCACTGTACAAACTACAAGCTCGACAGTAACGAATCAACTGTGAAAAGTACACTCCATAGGCTGGAGAGGTAGGTATATTGCTGCTAAGAAAGGGAAAGTTCACAATGGGGAAATATAAATCATCACGCTTGTCATATAGCTTAGATTTCAAACGTCCATCTCCGTCAATATACAATAAAAAAATAGCAAATGCTTAGATTACATAATTTTTTTCAACTGATTTCAATATATGTTCAATGGGTTTTTTTTCTATATATTCCTCCTGTCTTAAGCTTACAGTAGTATGTCAACGGATTTTGCGCATCTCTTACCGTTTCCGAGCTGTAAGGGGTCAAAGGGGTCAAAATTGCAATTTTCACAAATATGTAAAATCTTTATTTCTCATCGGATTCACATCGGTCTTTTCCTAGTTTGTGTCCAGCTAATTACTGTTTCAGTCTCCTTATTGTGTCCATCTAGTTACTGTGTCAAGCTCTTAACTGTGTCCACATTCAATTTATAATGCACTTGATCAAATTTCAGTGGTCGACATGCTGCGGTCGTATCATGCTGCGCTCTGCGTAGCCCTTTATTAATGATAGGCCGCCGTTTTCATTTTTGGATACAAATTTGTAGGGGAAAGTATTCCATGTGGCACTCCTTTGCAAAGCTGTCAGCCTTTTGGAAATCAAATGAGAGATGTAACAGTTACAGAATATAATCTCTAAGGCAAAATATTTACATTTTGAACGGTTACGGATCACAATATTTGAAATATAAAGAATACGGACTAGGTGCAGACTGCCAATTTTGCCTCTGCACCTGCTATTTATGCCAACATGACTAATGCATAAATCTTAACCAATCCAAATATAAATATGAATAAACATTTTTCTGATGCAATAATATTTGGATGGACAATACTTGGGCCCTTGTTGAGCCTGGGACTAATATAACAGAGATTTGAAACTATTTAACACACCAGTTTGATCGAATAGAAAGTGGTGTTCAGGATACGATTTTCGGCTGTAACTTTTGATTTACTCAACATAAAATAATTCTAAAATAATTGCCGAAAAGTTGATTTTTCGCTTATTTACAGCATCAAATTTTCATTTACACAACAATGAAATCCTAATTAAAAATGGGTTATAAATGCATGAGGGGTTGTGTTCTTGTGTAAAGAGGTCGTAAAATTATCGAGAAACCGTCCAATAAACAAATGACAGTTATCGATGATTAAAGAGCGTCAGAACAATGAATATCAAGAAAATTGGCTAAGTTTAACTCGCTAGTTTACATGTTGAATTCCATCCAACTATTACGAAATTTTACCAGGATAAAGCTCTGTGTATTGACTTTATAGTCATATAGAATTTATGTAAGAAGGATTTTTTTTACAGTGCTGATAAATTTTAATTGATGTTACCACGCTGGTGCAATTTTTAGAGTTCAAACACTAAACTTTTCCTTGTGTATTTTAAAACTAAATTTTCATCTAAATTTAAAGAAAAATATATCATGATTTGCATCGATGTTTCATCTTTTCAATCGTTTAAATTTTGTAGCATTGAATATTTTGGTGGAAATAGAAAAGTGTACTAAAAGAGTAGTCATGAAGTGTGAAATTTCGCGGTCTGTTTCTAAAAAAAAATCCAAAATTATCCAAGTTTTAGAGCAAAATTTGTGTACTTTGGAATAAATCTATTTAACAAAAATTATACTATGATTTGCAGCATTTTTTTCTCTAAAATGATGTATTTTTTAAGAAAATTGGTGAAAAAAAGTAGCTGTAAAATGTACTAAAAATTTCCTATGTTTCAACGGAGAAATGCTCAAAAATGCGACAATTTACAGGTAAATCTGCCGCGACACCGAAATTGTAAGAAATGCGAATTTTTCAAATCCCTTTTATATTAGTCCCAGGCTGAGCACAAGGGCGCCATGGTATGGCCCTTGTAGATAAACATATATGGGTCAGGCCATATAGATAGTACATGAAGTGACATTGCCATGAATGTGAGTTGGTCAAAAATAAAGGCAACTTAATTTTAATTGTAAACTAATGTAACATTATTAAAAAGATTTTCGATAGTAAAGGACTAACATTCAAGTGGATTTAAAGGAAATATTGTATGTATCTATTCTTGAAACAAAAAATTATATATTTGACTGACTGTAACATAATCGACTGCAATTAGAAATCTGAAAACTTTTTTCCGACAAAATATTGAACATTTATTACTACTGTAAGGTATTTTTTTTGGTATATTTGCCCCAGAAATCTCACTACTTTTTTCATATTCCAACACAAGATAAAGTCCAATTTTCATATCATAAACGTATTTATAAAGACTTGTGTAAAAGAAGGCAAGAGTAGTAAAAAATGAACAAATTAGAAGAAAGAACATTGGTATGAAGATGTTACGAGGATAAATATTTTGTATGAGCAAAGATGAAAAGACCTCCCACTTTTCTTAAAACGTAGAGTCAGGTCTCAGAATCCCTCATCAAAAGCCTACAAATTGATCGTATTGTTTTATACTGTCAGATAATTTAATGTGCAGACTGCAGGTACATCAGTTCTAAAGAAACTTTTCAGTGCTTCAAGCACTTTGATATAAGAATTGTATCTATAAGTACGTATATAGATGCAGTATTTAGCATTATGCTGATACTCAGGTGAAGGGGGTTCGTTAATCCATTTGAAAATAAATAGGATTTCCATATATTTGTTTTTATTAGAAAATTAAAAAAGAAATAATTTAAGTGAAAAAAAAATGGTAGGTTGATGTTGTCATTTTTGAGATATAAGTTATTGAAAATTTGGCGGGAAACTGAACTCTTCGGATTTTTTCATAGGATTAACATTAGCAAGGTTTGACCATTAATGAATTTTGAAGAATGAAAAACATTGAATGAAATTTTTACAGAATGCTCATAAAAATGTATAAAATGAAAATAAGGGGAAAAAAGGGGGTCAATGGGCAAAAAAATCAATACTTTTAA
Organism: Modiolus philippinarum; assembly: GCA_002080025.1. NCBI lineage: Eukaryota > Metazoa > Mollusca > Bivalvia > Mytilida > Modiolidae > Modiolus > Modiolus philippinarum. Next base: position 20,439 of record MJUU01045806.1, read on the forward strand.
ATGAATAAATCCTGAGATTTCCGAAAATCTGACAGAAATCCCAACCTCCTTAAGTGTTTCAAAATAGGTAACATATGTGACTTGACGTTTCCTGCAATTTATGTAACATATGTGATGTCACTTATGTTCAATATTTTCTATAGTATATATTTGCAGGGCTGAACGACACCTGTAAGTAAGACAGGTAGGGCGAAAAATTGACATCATCAATCCACAAAATGACCCGTTTTAAACTGCATAATGATGTCTAAAGGTAACTAGTAATTGCAGAAACTGGACTATGTTTGGTCGGTATTCAGCCACATTACTATTTTTATTAGGAGAGAAATAAATATTACTCTGAGGGGACCACAGATCTCAGGCAAAAACTGGTTAGTTTGTCTACACCATTTAATTTTTAAGATAGAGTCATTTATGTCTCGATCCAAGTGTTGCATTGAATGGAAACAACTCATTTGTTATCAAATTGCAAAATTGGCTTGGGTTTGTTTTGAACTATTACTGCTTGTGCAATGCATTTTGTCATGATCATAGGTTTGTTACACTTACACTCTTTATCATTGCCTCTTTTAACACCAAAAAAGACTATTATGACCAAGTTTAGTTCTAACTTTCCAGCTTACTTCAGGCTTAACCATTCTACTTAACCGAGGCGCTCATGTGTAAAATGTAGGTCACATACAGAATCCAAAGCAAGCATTGCAGCTGTCATCCCAAGATGCATCAGGCATACCAATACAGTTGATGTGGAACATGTCAGTAAGCGGGAATGGACTTTAATCATTCTACTTAACCGACTCTCACATGTGTAAAATATAGGTCATAGACAGCATCCAAAGCATCCATGTAGCTGTCATACCCAAACACATAATGTATACCAACATGGTTGATGTGGGACATGTCAGTAACCATTCTACTAACCAAGTCGCTCATGTGTAAAATGTAGGTTACAGAGTGTCCAAAACATCCGTGGCAGCTGCCATCCTAAAATGCACCATGCACACCAATATGGTTGATGTGGGACATGTCTTGAACTTACGATGAGGCATCGAGTCTTTAGTCATTGTTGAAGGCCTCATGTTGACTTCAAGATGAACAACAATAAAAGCATTGTTCCATTTGCTTAATCTTACCATGTATTTGTAGGGATTTTGTCCCATGTACATTTACTCCATATCACTTTATTTATTCATTCTACTTAACAGGACTCGACACTAAGGGTGTCACATAACACCTCCACCCTTCACTTCATGAGGGGAGCTTAAAACAAAAGTGTCTACTGACGACAGCACCATACCATTGTACTGCAAAATTTAGTCTTTGAATCATATTCCACACTTTTTTAATCGTCTCCTAAGGTCTCCTCCAAATAACTCCACTATCTTGTTTGCTCTTTTCAATCGCATTTTTGCAATCTTTCATTCCAGGGGTAACTGAAATTCCCTTTGAACAATCTTTTTAGTCCTTTATTTCTTGGTCACTCCATTTCTTTCTGTTGAATCCTAAATATAAAAAACCAGATCAGATTTTCATCTACAGCAATGAATACTGATATTTCTTCAATTGGCAGTATTGGTAAGCTTTAGGATTTTCAAGACTACAAATACAATTGTTACAGATATCATAAGAACATGAATCACTCACTTGATACCGTTTTGTTTAAAAGCGATGAAGATGGCAAATCTGATGAGGCAACCATGTTTTCCCCTAATTTAAAACTATTATCAAATCATTACCTTTATTATCCAAATAAATTGAGGTGCTTCACAAGTGCAACAGGATACAACTGCAACATTGGGACAGAAAGATCCTGGAAAAACTTCTCTGCATGACACAGTGATGTTTTTGTCACAAAAGACAAAAGTCTCCCATGAGCCTGAATTGCTCACCTTGAGTTAATAGTTTCCGGGATAAAGCAAACATTATAACAAAAAATCTGCCATCTAAATTGAAATCTTGATGATGGGTGCAAACTGATGGGAAAAATACCTATCCTGGCAATTCTAAGGTTACACGGAAAATATTTAACTGACAATATTGTGCATTCAACATTTTTTAAAGCCACCATTAAAGACATTATTTGTAGTAAATACTTGTAATAAATTACCCTTTTCTCCTTTACCAATAGGTAGAAGGACTCTGTGATAAAAAGATCAATTAAATCCTGCTGAAGGTGTCCCATATGATGAACAATGTCCAATAATGTTACAGTCATATAAAAAAAACGACGAGAAACTAATAAATCCTCTATATTTCTTCTATGTCATTTTTTTATATTCAGAAAATCTTAACAATAGACTTTCTTGAAACAGAGTTTTTCGTATTATTTTATTATATATGTATGATGAATCAAAATTGGTTTTACCGATTTGTACAAGTGAACACAACTTAAATCAGTTCAAAATATTAAAATACATCAGCCTTCTTGTGTACTGCAGCAATTCCTGTGCACTTCTCTTTTTACATGTTTTTGGATATTGGTCATCCGAATGTTTTGACTTATCCTTCACTGATGAGATAAACATGTTGAAATGGCTATATGAAGATATAAAATGGAAAGTTACTTTGGTGTTTATTATACCCCCGCTTTAGCGGGAGGTATATAGTGATCATGGTGTCCTTTCGTTCGTCCGTCCGTTCGTTCGTTATGCCGTTCGCCATTGGGTACACAGTTTGTGGCGACAACTTCTCATAGACCACTTGATGGAATTCATTGAAACTTTCACAGAATATAGTACACATTACCATTTTGCACCATCTTTTTAAAAAAATTAGAGTTCTCCTTTCTTTTTTTTTTTGGGGGGGGGGATGTTTGCTCACAGCTTTTCTAGTTTATTATTTAGATTGTAGTTACCTTACTCAAATTAGCTATTAGTTTAATAACTTAGAACAACTTATTTCACCACGTTAGAAATATGCATTTCTTTGTATATGTGTAAAATTTATGTCATTATAACAGCAATCATGTGCAGTTACTGTAACTTTAGATGTTTTACTTTACTTTTCTTCGATACAAAATATTGTTAACTTGAGTTACAGGGATAAGAGACTGTATTGGACAGCTTTGTAACATATCTGCTTTTTATGACTCACAAATAGCAGCTAGGATTTGTAGGATTACAAATATATCATTAATTGTCAAAAAAATTAATTGTTTAAAATAAATCAACAAAGACAACATTGTTCCTATTCATTAATGCCATCAAGTTATAGTAGAGTTGGCAAAAAAAATGGTTTTACTAGTATTGACAGGTACAGTTATCAATTCCGTTCAATTGAACCTGTTGTCTACAATGATATGGGATTGTCAAACCATCAGATTTTCTTACCCAATGTATTTAAAAAAATACAATACCTGTACCAAAGTCATTTTTAAAGCTTTGCAAAAAATACTGTTTTTTTTTTTTTTGATCTCGACAGTCGGTAATCAGAAAATGAACCCCTATTTTTGGCATTACATTCTCACTATTCGTGGACACAATTAAAATATGTGGGCACATACAGATAACTAGGCCAATATCTAAGACACTATTATAAAGTAGAATGGACTTGAATATAACCATTCTACATTGTTTTATTAATTATAAAATATCATCAGAGGGAGGTTCGATGTCAAATTCGACATTTGATCAGTAATATTGATGTCAAAGTATAATTCATGAAAACGCTGGCCAATCATAACATATGGTACATAATTTTTATAAAGTCTGAAAATTTGTTCCATACCATTGAATGGAAGTGTAATAACTTGATGAACTCTTGAATTTGACACTTGTAAACATTCGACAGTCATGTTTTCATTCTATCTTTAAAATGAAGTAAATTTTGCATTCATGTGTTACTTTTGTTTTGTCTGACTGTGCTATTTAAAGTCCAATCATACGCATGAATATATGTCAGTCTTGTGAAATCACGAATGTACATTGTACATATCGAATGAACGCTTTTCGTAGTCCCATCGACTTTTCTAGATTTATACTGCAGTTGGGTGGGATGACAAAAATACGTGCTTCGTGATTGATCACACATGAAAAGACACATAATGCCGGTTTTTACTGAACATACGTGACGAACGTTACATTCGTCAAATGTGCCAAAAGAGTTGAGGAAAATCAGACTTCACTCTGAATAGCATGGTGCCGCTACATATACAAATCTGTTGCACATGGTTGTAATAAGACATCCGCTTCTGGTTGGCGATTATTGTAAAAATCAAAATTTAAACGAAACAAAACCAGGTACTACTTGCACGAACGTTGACGGTGTTCGTGGTGAAATCTATGCGAGACGTTTTCGGTTTGGTTTACTTTTTACATAAAAACACTATGCAGACTTGCTTACCACAACGATTTGTCGTAGTTTCTACGATTTTAGACCTCAAATTATGCTGTACGCTTTTACCTACGATTCCTACGCTTTGACGCTAATGAGGTTGAAAAATATTTTTGGTTAAAAATTTCTGCATTCGGTTTCGCTTTTCGCTGGCCACCATGGTGCCCTTATAACATTGATTTATTAGTTTATACTTATGTTCAGTGAGCAATATTACAGTTAGATCATGACGAGAACATGTCCGTCAAATCAAAAAGAAAAAAAATATCTAAATAAAAGAAGAAAGATACATTGATGAATGGGAAAACTAGTTATGATTGCCACTGAAAAACGAGAGAAATGGGTACGGGCAGGAAATTTAGACTTATATACCAGTTCTCTTTTGTACGAGAAATATAGAAGAAGTATTTAGATTTCACTGTGTTTTCCCACACTATTCTCTAGTGGTTCGAGGCAATTTTTCCGTATTATGACCCGACTACCCCGGATAGAAAAGGCATTCCTTCTCCACTACTCTGTGGAAGCGCACGGAACCTCTGTAAAGGGAGCCCCTGAAAACCGAAACAGGTACCAGAAGTGTCCATGTGATCCATCCATGTATTTGCATGGCGGTTAGGTGCCTTTATTTTATACAAAGTGTGCACAAACTGGGTGCAAATAACTAAATACCGAAGTTACTAAATACCGAACTGCAAATAATGAAATATTTGCTGACGACAGGCATAAAAATTTATCAGACCACATTATTTTAAACTGTAACTGGTGTGTATTGCAAGGGCAATCTGTTGAAGAATCAGTTTATAGGGGCTTCCTGTACAGAGCTGGCGGGTAAGTGCACACGTGTTTATATAGGGGAATGCCCCGTATATGCTGGGTAGTTTTGTCATTATACGGAAAGCCTGACCGTGATCAGTTGTTGAAAAAATGTGAAAAGCAACACCACGCCTGCAGTGTAAAGATAGACCCCTCTATATATAACGTACAAGAGCAGACTCTGGGAGTTGTATAGAAGGTTAAATTTCATTTCAGCATAGGCAATTTATCCAGCCCAAAATGAGAAAAATATAAATGTGATGCGCATTTTTTATAACAATCCTAGACGAAAACGAAGCCATGGCCATCGCCATTATACATCATCCAACACTTCATGATTAACTATATAAGGCCTACTTCTTTTCGTTTGTAAACATTTAGTATTGCATCACGTTCGGACAAAACTGTATTCTTTACCACTTACTAAATTGAATTCTCTGTATAAAACGTCTTTAGAAAATACCTCCACTTTTTACACAAGTTAGATGCTGTTATACTTGATATTGGCCAACATAGGTTATTCAATCCTGTTAAAGAACACGCCAATGTAGAAGAACGTCGTTCAATTCTACCCATCAAATTTGCTTATAAGGGTTAGGATGCTATTTACCTAGCTAATATCTTGCATCACATAAATGTAAAAAACAAAATACCCCATATTTCAAACACACAGCAGTCCCGATCATTTCGCACACCTTTACTTCACCAATCGCGTCTAAAATTTTCAACCCTAAGCGTGTATTGCAAACCTTACCACCGACGACCTCAAGTCAAAACACCCTATTGTTCATATTCTGATTCACCATACAGATAAAGTCCCTGTGGTCACGTCATAACGGGAGATTTTAGTATCACTGAAAACAAGTCTTTCCCTCATGTCCTTGCAAAAGGGCCTTGAACCACGTTTCATCAACTGGGAACAAAATTTCAAACTTCTTATGGATGCTGTAGAGGACTACGCCAGAAAATGGATTTAGCGTGAACAAGATGGAGACCTTGATTCTTTCTGAGTGGATTAAGGCTGTTAGGTCAATGATTCTTCAACGAATCAATCAGCTACGAGGGTCAATGAGAACTAAAACATCAATTTTCAAAAATGCTGATGTGGCCAATTACTTGTCCTCCATTCCTGATAAATATGCTGTCGTACCTTCCGATAAGGCCCCAAATAATATCATTTTTATTTGCAAAAATTATTATATAAATTGTTAAAAGAAAAAAAAACTAGGCATTGATAATTCCAACGACAATCCAACTTTCGCAGCTACTACTCGTGTCAAATCAGAGATATTACAGAACCATAAATCTGTTTTGCTTCGGGATTTCCACCAAGAATGAAGACACAGATCTCCCCTCTTTGTACTGGGTACCTAAATTACACAAATGCCCATACAAAGAACGATACATCGCTGGATCTGCCAAATGCACTACAAAACCTATATCTGAATTTCTAATCTACATCTTGACAGTTGTTAAGGAGGGCCTTCAAAATTACTGTGATACTTGCTTTTCAAGAAGCGGTGTAAATGAAATATGGATTTTGAAAAACTCCAAAGATCTACTTGACATCTTAACTCTAGATCATTATCACTGTAACAGCATTAAGACTTTCGACTTCCCCACACTTTACACTACTATTCCTCATGAACAACTACAATCTCGGCTGAAAGGTTTAATTCATTGATGTTTCTCACGTAAGAACAGTGAACGAAGATATAGGTACATTGCTATAGGTAGAGAACAAGCCTACTTTGTGAAAAATGACTCCGAGTCGGAGAAAAAATATACATAGGAAGAAGTGATTAAAATGTGAGAGTTTCTGATAGACAACATATTTGTCCAGTTTAGAGTACTTGTTTATCAACAGCCTATCGGAATTCCTATGGGCACAAACTGCGCGCCTCTCCTGGCCGATCTGTTTCTTCACTCTTTTGAGGCTGAATTCATCGAAGGGCTTCTTCAAAATAAAGATAAAAAAAACTAGCCCAATCCTTCAATTTTAGCTTCCGTTATATAGCATGATATCTTGTCACTAAACAACCCTCGCTTTGGTGATATTCTTCATCTGATCTATTCAAAAGAGCTCGAAATTAAGGATACCATAGACACTTCCACAGCTGCATCGTTCCTTGACCTTCATCTTGAAATTGACAACAGAGGTAGACTTAAAACTAAGCTGTACAGCAAATGCGATGACTTCACCTTTCCAAAAGTAAACTCCCCTTTCCTTTGTAGCAACATACCAACAGCACCGACATAAGGAGTTTACATCTCCCAGCTCATTCGCTATTCAAGAGCCTGTGTTCGATACAGTGACATCCTTGATAGAGTCTGGTTGCTCACAAATAGGCTATTTCAACAAAGGGTATATTACCCAAAACTTTCAAGTCATCTCTCCAGAAGTTCTACGGTCGACATCACCATCTTGTGGACCGCTATAGGATATCTGTTTCCCAGATGGCAACAGATCTTTCCCTTTAAAGCCCTCTTCTGGATTTGACTTTACTACCGGATTTGACATGTTCAGCACGGCGGGTGTCTTATAAGAAGCAGGAGCTGCTTACTCTACAGGTGCATCTGATCTCACCCATGGTTTTTTTATTGGGTCCGTGTTGATCATTTTTGTGTGTGTGTGTGTGTGTGTCTTCATTTTTCTTTTCTGTGCCGTACCCATGTTGTGTCTATGTCTCTTTTTTTGTTTCTGATGTTGCCACTGTCCTTAGATTGTTCGTTTTGGAATAACGGTTCGGTTCTCACTTACTTTCCTGTCCCTACCCATTTCTGAGTGACAATCAAAACTTAACAATGAAGGGATATGGAGTAAATGCAAATGAGACAAAATCTCTACAAATACATGGTAAAACACAGCAATGGAACAACGCTTTTATTGTTGTTCTTCATCTTAAAGTCACCATGAGGCCTTCAACAATGAGCATTACTCAAGTTGTCTAAGTTTACCTGCCACATTGATTTATTTCTTACTTTATATTATTTTGACTTGATTATCTTGTTTTTGTAAAAAGAAATCAGTCTGATGAAACAAATTGAAAACCACGAAGATAAATACCTTTCAAAGCACCTTTCAGGGGCTCCGGCTACAGATCTACCGGGCGCGTACCCATTTGGTGGAAAAAGGAATGCCTTGTCTATGCGGGGTTGTCGGATCTTGATGAGTAAAGCCTGACCACGAACCATTGTAGCCAAACTGTGTGGAGAAACGCCTCGTCCTAAGCAGCATGAAGACCCCTTCTATTTTTCTCATTACAGCAGACTCACTCACTAGGGATTGCAAAACATGCTAAATTTCCAGCCCCTACCAATTTCTCCAATTTTTCAGTGCTAATCCAAACTCGTACCTCCATCTTTATTTCATTCTTTTTCATGGAACAACGGCAGTAGAATACCGAAGGAACAAAGGGGTGACATTCACAAAAATCGAAGTCCAAAGACAGGGCAAAAACGAGAACACAGAAAACAATGACGTTAGACACAAAAACAATGACGCCAGACAGACACAAAGCACAGAACCATAAACCACAACATTCAGAACAAAGGCACTCACAGTGTGAACTCCAGTGAAATTGAGAGTGACATCAGGTGCTCCGGAAGGGTAAGCATGTCCTGCTCTGTTAACAGCACCCGTCACACTGTGAGTGATTCAATCCGGGAAAATGTCAAAGTCGGTAGTCAAATCCGGGAAGACGTGAATCTAGCTGAAAATGTCCACTTTCATTTGGGATACTGACACGTCATATCTTTCAATGATGCTATGGTGACGGCCATAGAATTTCTTGAGGGATGAAATTAACAAAGGTTGAACAAATCCCTGACTAAGCAGCTTTTGGGACAGTGTTTTTGCTCTGTTCAAAAAATCACTGTACAAACTACAAGCTCGACAGTAACGAATCAACTGTGAAATGTACACTCCATAGGCTGGAGAGGTAGGTATATTGCTGCTAAGAAAGGGAAAGTTCACAATTGGGAAATTAAAATCATCACGCTTGTCATATAGCTTAGATTTCAAACGTCCATCTTCGTCAATATACAATAAAAGATCTAAGTACGAGGCTGAAGTAGGTGTTTCAGTTGTTTCTTTAATTTCAAGCTCATTTGGATAGATCTGATGTAAATAATCCTTAAATTTAGGATTATTAAGAGAAAGCACATCGTCTATGTAGCGGAAGCTGAAATTAAAGGACTGGGCTAAATGTTTTTGTTTTCTTTGAATAAGCCCTTGTAAAAACTTGGCCTCGTACGAGTAGAGGAAAAGGTCAGCTAAAAGCTAAAGTGTACATGGAATGGTTTGAAATGATCAAATTGTTTTCGCAATGGTAAAGCTGAAAAAGTGATAACTGGACTTTAAACTCTAATTAATTAACAGTCATACGACCCCTTCTATGTTTCTGGTTAAGAGCAGACTCAATGGGGTTAAGGCTACATTTCCTGTCCCTACCCATTTTCCAGTGGCAATTTAAACTCGGAAACATTGCTCACTGGACTGCAATAAATAAATGCAAGTGAAAGAATGAGATGTATTGTTTTTCAGTTAACTAACATCCGCTTCTGTTCAAGCAACAATTACGCTTTTATTCGCTTTGGACTACTCTTTCGGGCTAAAATGGGTAAACAGGTCTGTATCAGGGATATTTTTTACTTTTTGCATTACAGCATACACCAGAATTATGTTTTTATCATGTTTGTAAGTTTGTTCTGGGGCCAGTGTTTTTTTGTAATGGAAATTTTTATTCATTAACATTTTTGACGGAAAACAGTCACATATCGAGGGGATAATGCCAAAACATCGTATGTGAAAATTTTTTCAATATTTGACTCTTATGCTCAAAGTACATAACATCGTTTATGACATAATATGTGTAAATATTAATGAAATCGGATTAAAATGAATTTTTAATCGCAAAAAATTAAAATGTAGTGTATGATTTTTAATGCTAATGTCTAACGCCAAATCACCTTTATTTCTTTCTTCTTTTACTTGCAATATATCCTTTCGTAAAATATTTAATACAGGAGTTTGTCTTTTATTGCAGTGTGGAGTTGGTAAAACAATTCCCCGTGATAGAGATGTATGCTCTATATTTTTCTTAGATATGGTGTACTTGTACATGAGATTATATCTCATGTGTACACTTTTTTCAATTACTATTATCTAAATTTATGTAAATTCTAAAACCAAAGGATTAACTCCCTCCATCGTAGTTTTGTCTTTAGCTATATTTGATATTACTGATTATTCGGTTTTCGTATGGTTTTATGCATTTTAAACAATTTTTTTTTAATATTGATTTCCTTTGTTTGGGTTCTAGTGCTGCTGATGAGGAATTAATTTCCGAAATGGCCATACAGCTCATTAAAATTATTGCAGTTGGAGTTGACAGCTGTGTTATGGTCTCATGTTCATTTACTCCATATCCTTTCGTAAAATATTGAATCGATTTAATTGTTCTCGTCCTGATATTGCTGAAAAATTGCTCATTGGACGTTAAAATCAATCAATATCACGCCAAATTATTGTATTATCTGATGAGATGAATTGACTGAAGTTCATCATTTCAATAAAATATTAACTTCTCTCCTAGAAAATCTAATCTGAAGATACTATTAGCTTGTGTTGTAATTGAATATATTTTAAAGTTATTGGATTTAATACAGGGGACAACATTAAAACGACACTGATATCTATCGAAAGCTTTTTTAAAAAAAAAGATTACCCTTAGTTTCTCAAACACACATTGAAAAAAGAGCCAAATTTAGCTGCAATGTTAAGTCCTTTATATAATGATTAAGTTTATATAAAGTTTCATGAATTGTTGTTCCTGAGAATTCAAAGAGAATTTAAAGTGTGATTGACGAACAAGTGAACAAAAATTATTTATCCAAAAACAAAGTTGACAGGGTATAACAATTTAAAACTATGTTATCAAGTCTTTATATAGTAACAAAGTCACTGATATTCTAGGTATTCTTAACACGTCTTAATTTGGTCATGTTATTATTATGGTCATTCTGGTTTGAACTTGTTCCTCTTCACTTTCGCTTGAAGTACTAGTAGAGCTTTCATTTTCACAAGAACTGTCACTTTTCGATTCAGACATATCAGGAGGATCAAACGATTCTAGAATGACATCCTCATCCTCTTGGTTTATTTCTGTTACTAACTAAGCAGCGATAGCCTGTTTCACTGCCTTGATCTTTTGCTGTTAGAATGGAACAGTTCAAAGTTTATGGTAATTGAGGAATTTGTCAAGAAGAGCCACTGTCTGCTTTTCAATTTGGTCGTTTTCAAATAAAGATACCCAATCATAATCATCATAAAATTTTAATTTTTTTCTGAGCTTGAACCGAGCGTTTTTCTTTTGCTGCTTTTAGTGTTTCTAGATACTTGACATATTTCATAATCAATAGGGTCTGTAAGTCTCGTCATGTGACTCACGAGAATTCACGATAAACAGGCAATTTGCGCCAAAACATGACGTCGGAGGATTATGACGTTCAAATTATTGTTTAAACGTCATAAATCTTTGTTTAAAATGTAAATTCCGGGTACAGTTTTTGATCCCGGAAGTTCCAAAATTGTACGAGACTTACAGACCATATTCATCGGGAAATATGAATTTTTGGCTAAATGATCGGATACTCTATTGGTCAGATGTGGATAACTCTCCACTTGCAAATAACCTTCTCATGTTTGCCCGAGGCTGGAAATCATCAACTGCCCGATCTATATTATCGATTTGAACAGGAGAGTTTTGTTCTGCCATATAATGAAATGTAGGAAGTCTGTCATAGTCAGGATATGGCCCTGGACACTGATGAACTACGTTTGTCCCAACAATATCGTTTACCAGTGATTTTCTACAGAATTCTCAATTGGTTCCAACTTAATGTTGGCATTTAGATTTTTTGTATTCCATATATGGTTCTCCTACTTTTATGTGCTGTTCAGTGAACTGATCTTTCCTCTAAAAGTATCCGTATCCTGGCACTGAAACTTTCGCAATCTTTGTGGAATCATGATATACTTTTTCAAGTGGTCTTCATTCCAGAAAACTTGGTCCTCTGAAATGATAGAAATAATGCAACATGTTTCTATATGTTAATTCAAAAGAACAAAATGTACAAGTCATATTTAAGATCGGTAGTCCATTGAATATTCAGTAAATTAGTCGCTGACCTAATTTTGCCTCTATATGTTAAGATGTGAAGTTAGACCTATAAATTACCATGAATTTTGATAGCATATGAACATAAAATATATAGGTCAGATTTGAATATTCAACATCAATCCGAAGAACATTAATATATATTTTCTTTTTTAAATTGGTCAGGAAATATATATATTTCCATGTTTTATTGTCCAATGTATATTGTACCTTTGTTTCATTAAAATCCCCATATTGAATTCCAAAATTAGTTTACCTAGGCATCATACAACAAAATATGGTGATAAATTGCAGGCTACGTACCTGAGTGTTCCGTTACATATGACTGTATAAATCCTGCTGGACCTTTTGATTCATCAATCCTTCAGCGAACCTCTTCAGCCACTGCCCAAGCATTTTTTCAATCATAGCTGCTTTGTGATGGTGAATATCAGCAGATGACATGGTGTCTATATCCTCCTCTGTCAAACCAGGTTTGAAGTACTCCCAACTTATAGTTGATCCATCTACTAAAGCATCTCTTGTGAAAAAGAAAACATTCTTGACTGCCCTGGTGAAGATTGAGTGATCAGTTGTACATGTGATTATCAACATTGTATAAGGTCAATATAAAAAGAGAGATGTGTGGTGATTGTGTGTGCGATAATAACTCACATAATACAATCATTTCTTGAATCAACATTATTGTGTTGTTTTGAGTATTAATACGAGATGGAGCAATCTACATGTAGCATATGTTGCCAGCGCAGAAGTTTTCAGTAAACAGGAAGTAGATATACAGTAATATACCCTTTTTAACATTTTATGGCAAGCTAATGCCATAAAATGTTAAACAGGGTATATGGGTATATAACTATTGTATAAGGACTTAAGTAAGATTCCAGAGATAAGTTGTATGAAATTTTCCGGAGACTCAGGACGACAGATGGTCCCAAAGTAATACCTGTAAGTGGCTTCAGCAGCATGGTGCTGGTATCATAATAAACATCCCAATGGTTCTCTCTGCTTGTCTTGGGCTGAGTCTTCACTGGCTTCTCATTCATCTGACAGAGTACTGCATATTTCTGCACATCTTAATTTCACTGCATAGTAAGTTACACCAATTCCAGGTCCACCATCTGTATACTCTGATATCTTAGCCTTTACTGGAGGCATATTCGTAGAGTCTATAGCAGTGATTAATTCTTCGGACTTTTTAAGACCTTTATATTGTTTCTCACAATTTCCATATCATCTCCTTCAACGTCTCGTTGAATTTCATTCATTAATGCTAACAGCTTTTTGAGTTTTGAAACTACTTCAGAGGAACCTGCATCAGGAAATCTTTCTCATGTACCCTCAAGGCAACAATAATAGGGTGATTTCTATGCTACTCATACTATGTATACTCTGACTAACAAGTTAATAAAGAATTTAAGTCTTCATCTGTAGTGGTGTCAGAGAAATAAAAGGCTGCATTACGGACAATTGTGTTGAAGTGATACGACTGATTCTGATATCTTTTCAAGAGTCAGATCTTCATAACGTGAACGCAACATATCACTGCCCCATACGCATTCTTTACTACCAACATAATATTTAGGACGAACCACAGCAAAACATTCATCACTGTCTTTAATGAACCTGTCTTTTTTCTGAAAATTGAAAAAAATAGTCAAAAAGTCAGAATGGGTCACTCTGGCTGGTATTCAATATTTAACAGTTTTGCAAGAAATCTTAATATGTCAATTTTCGTAGTGCTGAATCACTGTGTGTGTAAAGTTTCAAATCTTTAATGCATTCAGTTAAAATTCAAGATTGAAGGACAGACGACACACTGATATATATATATACACCCCAAAACAATGTTTGCGGGGTAAAATTATGATAGTTCACTTTGATAACATACCATATATATAATCAGTTTTCCATGTCTTTAGCCGAAATAAAATTGGTGGCTGGTAAAACTTCTGGCGTTGCAAAATCATGCTGTTGAAGCTTTTTTTTGTTTATATTCATCTGTTAAGGTGAGAATATTGCCTGTCTTTGTATCTCTCAATCCAGCTGTAAATAAAAGAATATAAGAGATATATACATGATATATGCTGAGCATTTTTTAAGGTTTCACTTCATTAAAGTGTTAGTTATAATGTTAATTTTTATTATTTTATAAAAAGGAAGAATATGGAGTGACTGTGCGTGTGACGAAAACACACGATACATGGAAAAAACTTCAACTAATTCTTGTTACAGTTGTGTTAAATAGTAAAGACAGCTGCTGTTAAGTACATGTAGAATCTATGTAGCAGTGCTTGTAGTTATGTATCTGTATATCAACTTTCATTGGCCTATAATGAGTTGTTCTGAAAAGAAAGATGTGTGAACCCTTATATCTACTGTTGATGCCTTGACTGCGGTGGTCATTTAAGCAATACCAATTTCTCGCCTTCCGCGATAAAAAGGCGAAAAAAACTCTGTTTTGAAACAACAAACATGAGTATAGCAAAACTTTAAGAGTACATGTACAGTTGGAATATACAAAAAGCAACACAAATTGATATAAACCAACCACCTGTGCCTGGTCTGATGTAAGCTTTGTCATTAAAGGAGATGTTCAAATAAATTTATTTTAACTTGCTTTATCGGCCAAACACATCCTCCCTGTTCAGTCTCACATAAGATCTTTGGTGGTGGGTCAACTCTGTACTGTGGTCTTCAGTTTTTGGGGGCTTTTTGGTGCAGAACAGCCAGTTACCTCTAATCACGGTACATTTGTATGTCAACTTCAATTTTCAAAGTACATGTCAGTAATGTTAAAAAGAGAACTGTCTATTATCTGGACATCGAAAAATAATATAGTACATTAAATAAATAGTTATGAAAAAAGGGAAATGGGGCAAATGTCTAGGAGACTACTGTAGTTAATATGCATGTAATGCATCGTTGAAATATTTAAATTCATATGCTCGCGCATTTGCTTGCAAAACATGCAGCGTTGCTCGACAATTAGCAAAGAATTCCGCTTAAACCGGTGCTAGGGGCCGTCTTGAACTTACTATGAGGTATGAGCAAAGCTCATTGTTGAAGGCCTCATTGTGACTTCAAGATGAAGAACAACAATAAAAGCGTTGTTCCTTTGCTTGCTTTTTACCATGTATTTGTATTGACTTTGTCTCATGTGCACTTACTCCATATCCTTTTATTCACCATTTGCAACTTTTCCCGAATTATCAGTTGGTTAGGCCTTATGGGTGATTTCAAAATAATTTGGTAACTTTTTAATTGTTTCTGTCTTGATAAATTGCTGATATATCTTAATTAAGTTTGTTGATGCCTTTTACATTTTGCAGTGTAGATTTATATCAACTTTGAAAATAATAGGTATAAATGAGCATGTTTTACTATGCTCAAAAAGTGAAGTTAAGGACCACCTAAAATTTGGTATTTCATACATTATTTTCCGATATTATTGCTGCCAGGAATGGACGAAAACTTTATAAATTAATAAGACTATCACCATCAATAATTAGAGCAACAAACAAAATTTCCATGTTATCTTACAGTTTTGTATTTTTTGAGCTTCCCAAAGTCATGATTTTATGAAAATTCTGATTTTTCGCTTTTTTGTTGTTTTTTTTTTTAATTTTCTGACATGAATACATGTTCAGAATCTTTATTCAACCGTTTTCTGAGGATTTAAAAACAGATTCGATTAGCATGCGGTCAAGGGATTTGCTCGTGGCGTATTGTGAAATTTCCGAAAATTTTGGAAATTTTTTCATTAACTTTTTGGTCAACTTTCGCAAATTGTTTTGGCATTTTAAATTGTAGATAACAATAATATCTTTTAAAATGTTGCTGTTATTGTTAAACAAAATAAAATTTTCATTATGTGGCCCTGAACTTTTTTTGAATATATATTCATGACAGGATACAATTACCTTTATGTCTCCTGTCTTAAACTGTCCTAATATTCCGAGGTCTCGATCTCAGGTGAACAGTCATTGCAGATTTTATTAACATATTCCCTCGTTTTCATCAAATTTTAATAAATTTGCAATTGTCAACTAATCTTTGCATTTTACTCTATGGTTTAGGTAGAGTACCATGTCATGTCTTCGCACATGTGAACTTTTATTGTCGATGGCGTTAGCTATATATTTTCGTCTTTAGAATCCAGAAGACCTTTAGCACCATGACCACGTTTCCTCTTTTTAATTTATTTTAATTTACAAGCTTTTCACTACACATATCACTGTTTGTCATGTGGTTGAACATTTTACTAGCTTCTAATTGCTCTTCAAGTCTTTCTTTTTTGGAATGAATATTTTCGATTGAATCATAGCATTAATCTCTGCAAGATTTTGTTCTTAAGGAGGTTCGCTCCTCATGTTTTGGGATTTCTGTCAGATTTTCGGAATTCTCTGGTTTTATCCATTTAAAAGCATTATAATTTTTTGCCCATTGACCCCCTTAATTTTTCTCATAATTTCATTTTATACATCTTTATGAGCATTCTGTAAAAATTTCATAAAATTTTATTTATTCTGTCACATTCATTTGTGGTCAAACCGTGCTAATGTTAATCCTATGAAAAATCCGAGGAGTTCAGTTTCCCGCCAAATTTTCAATCACTTATTACTCAAAAATGAGATCATCAACCTATCAATTTTTTTCACTTTAATTATTTCTTTTTTAATTTTCTAGCAAAAAATCACATTTATTTGAAATCCTATTTATTTTCATATGGAGTAGCGAACCCCCTTAATTTACATCTTAGATCTTAGTCCATCATATCTATAGCAGCTACCTTTGCATTTATAGTTTAGCTTATACTTCAAGAGATTTTTCCAGAGTTTTAGCAGCAATATCTTGATTTATCCCTGTGGCAATCAAATCACTTCGTCCGTGCAATTTTGCAGGAATTTTTTCACCGTACTTCTGTCATGATCGGTATCTAATTTTTTTACAGCTTTGTTACTATAGCTGCAGTCAATATTTTCATGAACATCCACCTTTTATAAAATGTTCAAAATCGCCAGATATTTTTTTAATAAAGTCAAAATATCAACCGTGTCAATATCAAGATATCACTAGATGACGAGATGGCGGATTGTCCAGTACCGTACACTGACATGAAGCCTTTAATCGTTAAATACACTTTGAAGTTATGGCAGACCAGGTGGGATCTGCAAATAAATAATAAACTGCATGGAATACAGTCAGACGTCGGTAAACAGGTCGGTTCCTGTGATAAAAACCGAAGGGAACAGGTAGTTTTGACTCGATGTCGTAATGGACATACTAGAACAACACATACATTTAATCTCAACAGAGATGACAGACCTGAAAGTATTCCATGCAGTTGTCCTTATACAATTCAAAATGTTTTAATTGAATGTGTAGATGTTGCCGATATCAGGCGTGGCGTTTATTCTGCTGATTGTCTTAAAGACCTTTTTATAAACGTCACTGGCGACAAAATTGTTCAATTTTTTAAAAACAATAAATTTATTTAGTAAGATTTAAATTGATTGATTGATTGATTAGTTAGAGTTTAACGTCCAATGAGCAATATTTCAGCTATATCAGGACGAGAACAAGTTAATCAATTCAAAACAAATTGTAAGTAAAAGAAGAAAGATTTAAATTGAATAATTTTAAACAAGTTTCTTATTTCAAATATTGTTACTGTTAAACCAATTTTTTTTCTATTATGTTTTTAACATTTTGCATAATATATTATTTGTTTTTTCTTTGTATAAAGCTATTTTATATTGATATTTTATGTATTTATTAAACTTGTTCAATATACTCAACAGTTCACGCCACAATATAGCTGCAAAATTGCTGAAGTTGGCGTAAAACATCAATCAATCAATCAATTAAATGAATTTATCTTAAAGTTCTAATATTGTATGAGTTAAACTGACATTTCTCGTTTTTTTTTTTTTTACATATTTTACACTCTTGTTTTACCTTCATAAAGCTATAATGGTTTTATATTGATATTTTATATATTTATGAAAATTATTCAATTTCCTTGACAGTTTTCGCAACAATATAGCTGAAATATTGCTTAAGCTGGCATAAAACATCAATCAATCAATATCAAGAATGATGTATTTCTTTCCGTATTTTTAGGGTTATAAATAATACATATATTTCCATGAACAGAATCTAAGAGATCGTCTCTAAACCTAGAAGACAAGTCTTCTCTTCTGATGTCTGCTGATGCACCTTTGAAGTCTGCATGTCAAATGCAACATTAAAATCCAAAATACCATTTGTTGTAATGTCACCAACAGATACAAAGCCAGTCTTTGACTCATGGCGCGCGGAATGGAGGTCTTCTAAAACGAATGACAATGCAGATATTTTCTTTCGCAGGGAAACTTATTTAGTTGTGTCATTCCACCTCTCCGTAACTAAGTAATCATTCAATGCCACAGTTTGTAAAGACTTGTGAAATATATGAATCAGAAAATGAATCTACTTTCCCTGTGCTGTTCTTTGTTCATTACAAGTGCCGCACAAATAATTCTGAATATGATGCAAGTTTTTATCTTCAAGGTGGACATTATCGTCTAAACTTTGGTTGTTGAGGCGGTTTGATCTATAAACCCTCCTGTTGATCGGAGTTTTGCATGTCTTATTTTTTTCGAACATTTTCAAATTACAGTAAACAAAAATGATATCGGGGATAAGGACGTTGAAAATCCTGATTTGGATGCATTTGTCATTTTGAAATAATAACAATCAATGTGGAAAGACTTTGAAATTTAAAAAAAAGCACTGAACTATCTGTGAAATGTAAATGTTTGCCATTATCTTACCGATCAAATACATTCATCAACATAACACTAAATTAAACGCAGTGCAGATATTTTTGTGTTCCGAGATTGATACGTTTTAGAAGCAAAGAAGTACTTTCGGTAGACATGGGGCTGTCCCAAGCGGGAAATGTTTGGTCACCAATTGTAATTGTAGAGATTTTGAACAATTAAACACCAATCAAACAACATAAGCTATGGATACTATGGCGATCCACCAGCCAAACACTTGAACCCACAAGAGATGCCCAATTCCAGCAGTCAGACAACCGGTGCCTCAGTTATTTCTAAAAACCACTCTGGTGCTAAATGTACTGAAAAGTTGAAATTTATTTGAATTTTACGAAAGCCGGAAGGGGACTTCCGAGTTCCGACTTCTTACTTCTAACTTTTTACTTACTTCCGAGCTCCGACTTTTTACTTCTAACTTCTTACTTCTTACTTCCGAGTTCCGACCTCTTACTTCCGAGTTCCGACTTCTTACTTATTACTTCTAACTTCTTACTTCTTAGTTCGATGTTGCAATTAGTAAAGGTAGTCTTTCCGAATTTCAAGCATTACTTTTATCAATTGTCAGAACTAAAGGTTTCAAAGTATAAACTAATGGCGTAAGCAATAAAAATGATAGATTGAATGGCGTTTAACATCCTACTTTCAATATTTCAGCCAAAACCAAAGACGAGAACAGGTTTATAAAAACATGGTTTATTTGGGAAAAGAAAAAACACTGGGAGGGGAGAATTCTGATTGCCACTGGTAAGAGAGGATTAAGGGGGAGTTAGCCTTGCAACTGGTTATCTTCAGACTAGAGGACTGTTGCAAGGATTATCAAACGTGAACGGTCTTGTATTTTATGTGTAATAAGCGATGTGTTTTATTTGTATTATGTCTGATAAAAATAACTGTAAAAGGTATTAGCAACAGACACACCCTTCAAAGGTGATGAGTAATACTCTTTTACACCCCTTGAAGACGATTTAGCTTGTATTGTAAAGCTCTTTTGATTTAGGCAGGTATGATAACAAAGTTAGAAGGAACGTACACGCTTGCTGTAATCATACCTTTAACAGAAAGTACATTTATTTTAGAATTAGCATAAACCGAAATCCACAAACTCTGTCAGAGTCTTATATGAAGATTTGCTAGTTCACTTTATCTTGAAGCACGTATTCATTAAAATTATAGGAAGTGCGCAGATGGAACTCAAACGATGTAATTAACAGTCATCCCTAGTATTTTTCGATTTTTTTATATTATCCCTTTTCTTTCGTTTTTGGTTTTTTCTTTTGTTTAGACAGTTTCGTACTTCCGGGCATAGGGTATGTATAATTTTTCATTCTCTATACCATTTTCTCAATTCAGCCGTAAAATCTGTCCCATCCTGGAATATAAAGACTTGCAATTATTCATAATGAAGGTATGAACAATACATTTTAATCATCACAGCTTGGTGCTCATTCCATGCTCTACATGCTGTCATAGATCTTCCAAATTCATTCTCAATTCTTACGTCCAAGTTGCAACCTGGACAGGCAAAGGACATTCATTCGGTATTTAACAATATCAATACTTTGTAACATGTCTAATAGGACTTTGCGAAAGCAAGAAAAATTGACCAACCGATTAAATTGTCTAACGTCCAACTATATATTTCAACTTTAATTCAAGACGAGAACAGATTTTTGAATGCAAAACCAATCTGGGAAAATGGAAAACGCGGGGGAAGGGAGGGGGTAATTGTACAGAAAATCTATGTTTCCCTGGCAACGTTCTGTCCTAATCGTGGCAAGTTAGAGGGGGCTTTTGATTTAAGAAGTGTATTGATTTCTTTGCATGACTATGTTCCGCACTGGTGGTCATGTTTTTTGTCGGATCGGAACGAAATGTGCATATATCCATACTAAATCATTCCAGTCCAGTACAGTTTGGTTGAATTTGCTTCCATAAGTTCTGAGCAGATGACGAAAATGATGTTTTTTTCCAATAGGGTCCAATGTTAAACTATGTTCCTCGCTGGCAGGTATGTTTTGTTTTGGATCAGAACGGAATGAGCAGTTTTTGTTAATCACCTTCAATACCGATTATTCCTGTAAAATTTGCTTGAAATGTTTAATTGGTTTCAGAGGAGATGATCAAAATATGAACAATTAATGGACGGGCGGGTCAGGTGACGCATTGAAAAATTCAACACTTGGGAACTAACGGTAGATTTTCCGAATATAGTAATACACAACAGTTATTTCGAATATTATAATTATTACACCCAACAAGCATAAACAGTATAACATAAACAATATCAAACATTGAAATTTACGAAATATAACAGTCAAAATATTATCAATACGGAATTCGTATTCTATGTATCGGCATTCCGAACTGTCCATTCAAACGAAAAATCTGTCTTTTAACACAAATCAAACAATAGGTTCACTTATTATATTAAAAGTTCATAATCCTATAAAACTGTCAATTATATAAAGTCACATAATTTCTCTAATTTTCTCTAATTGACGTTACTGAATTAAATCAAAAGGCGGGTAAAATCGGATAAATCAAGAATGTTTTAACAGAAAGAAATTTTGATTTAAAAAATATAATTAAAGAAATGTCACCAAATTTCCCAACATGACACAGGTGAGCTAAAAAGATTAATTTAAACTTTTTCCAGGATTATTGATTTGGGGCAAATTCAAACTGAACACGATTTTCTGTATCTACAATTTTTTATTGAAAATTGAATAAGTTTATATTTCTAAATGCAAACCTTTAACTACTATTTTTATTAGACATAATGCAAATAAAACACATCGCTTATTACATACAAAATTACAAGACCGTCCTTGCAACAGTACCGTAGTATGTAGGTTAACAGGTTGCGAAGCTGACTCCCCCTTCACCTGATGTTTTCATAAACCTGTTCTCGTCTTGGATTTTGGCTGAAATGTTGACATTTGGACGTTAAACGCCATTCGATCCATCAGTCAATTTTAATTGCTTTTGCAATTAGTCATAAACTAGAGGAATAATATAATGAAACCTCAGTCCGGACATTGACAATATTAATACCGAAGCCAGTGTTGCAATCCGGAAAGGCTACCTTTCCGGATTGCAACATCGAAGTAAGAAGTTAGAAGTTAGAAGTAAGAAGTTAGAAATATTTTGAAAGATATACGACACTGAGTATGTAGAGCAGGGAATGATCACCCAACTCTCATCCTTAAAATTTATTGTGCATCCCTGTACTTGCCTAGTATTCCAGGAGGGGTAGATTTTAATGCTTGTTTTTGAAAATCTAAAAACGAATGTGAGGCACTTTCAGTATTCTTCTCTAAAATAATATTATCCATAAAACTTGGAAACTGTTTGTATCTAAATCAACTGAAAATGAATCTATGTGTTAAAGGTTAATGCACATCTTTACCCGTTATGTTTATTGGACATGATGCAAATAAAACACATCGTTTATTACACACAAAAATACACTACTGTTCACGTTAAGGAATCCTGGCAACAGTCCCGTAG
The DNA here is from genome assembly GCA_002080025.1 of Modiolus philippinarum. Taxonomy (NCBI): domain Eukaryota; kingdom Metazoa; phylum Mollusca; class Bivalvia; order Mytilida; family Modiolidae; genus Modiolus; species Modiolus philippinarum. Next base: position 43,099 of record MJUU01045806.1, read on the forward strand.
TATGTAGGTAACGGATTGCAAGGCTGACTCGCCCGTCATCATTAAACTAATCACATTGATAAATCTGTTCTCGTTTTGGATTTTGGCTGACATGTTGAAATTAGGACGTTCAACGCCGTTCGATCAATCAATCAATTTTTATTTCCTTTGCATATTAATCATAAACTATAATAAAACTTCAGTCCTAACATTGACAATATTAATACCGAAGTCAGTGCTGCGTAGCCTTTCCGGATTGCAACATCGAAGTTAGATGTAAGAAGTAAGAAGTTAGAAGTTGGAAGTAAGAAGTTAGAAGTAAGAAGTACTAGAAGATGGAAATATTTTGAAATATATTTATATAACAACATCTAAAGCAGGGAATGAGCTCCAAACTCTGATCATTAAACTTGCATCGTTCATCCCTTTATAATCAACAATTGCAAGTCATAATATTCTAGAAGGGGGAAGATTTAAGAATGTATTGACACCGCTCTGAGTTAAAATCCAGCGAATGTGTACGTATCCATGCATCCACTTCCTTGATTTTCTGGACTGGGTGATAAGATTTTCCTCCCAATCTTATGACTCTTACCTTGATGAACTAAGTTCCACCATACAACCAATATCGTCTCGAAGGGGTGTATAAAAAGAGGATGAACAAAAACCAAATCAATCTTTTCCGATTGCAAGAATTGATTCTAAGGACTATTGCAAAACTGAACACGATTTCCTATATATTAAGTTTTCTGTCAATTGAATAAGTTTATATTTCAAAATGCACACCCTAAACTGTTGTTATCTAAGACATAAAGGGGGTCTTGAAGGTGTCCGGGCCTTTTTTTCTTTCATTTTTTGAGCGGGAATCATGAAAAAATACCCATTTATAATAGGCGTGATGCGCGACTTCATAGAATTTTTAACGTAAAAGCCACAAATTTATAAGATCGATGACATGCACGATGGGTTCTTCAGGACCCAGATAATACAAAAATACAAGACCTTTCACGCCAAAAAAGTAGGTAATCGGAGGTAAGGCTAACCCCTGCCCCCTCAACCCCTTTATCCAGTGGTATTCAAAATTACTCCATCCTCAGTGTTTCTCTGTTCTCAAATTGATTGTTATCATCTTGAATTATAGTTCAAATATTGCTAGTAGAAGACCATTTAATCTATCAATCAATTTTTATTGATTTCGCGATAGGTCATTAAACTATGAAACTTTCAGTCTCCCTCCGGCTTTCGTAGAATTTAGATATAATCTGTAAGGTGTATAGAAACAGTTGTCATCAAGATCTATAAAACAAAGGTATCGGAAACCGGATGTGCATCCATCGTTAAAGAGACACGATCAAACATGGGAAATATTTACAAGCAAGAAAGGATCTAAATAGAAAAGCCAAAATCCAGCTAAGGACAGAGCTCTGCATGAGGAGATACTCCTTAGTTTTAAACAATAGAGAAGCCAAAATCCAGCTAAGGACAGAGCTATGAATGAGGAGATACTCCTTAGTTTTAAACAATAGAGAAGCCAAAATCCAGCTAAGGACAGAGCTATGCATGAGGAGATACTCCTTAGTTTTAAACAAAATTTTGTAAAATTTAGATATGTCAAGTTTAAAAAAAATCGGTTTTCTGGTCAGCACCGAAGTACTGACTACTGGGTTGGTAAATACCCTCATGGACTAACAGTCCATCAGCAGATGCCTCGGTTTAGTGGTAATAAATAGCAAAATACCGAAGTTACTTGAAAAGTCATCTTTTGATTTCAATACATTTATGTATTAAGCCAAAAGGATGCAAATGGGAGTATATCAAGGTGACAACAAAAAAAAGATGACAACATAACATCACATGGTATAATTGAAGACTCTCCCATTCCAAGATCATTGTACATTTATTGTCTTGTGTTTTGTTGTTACTTATACTACCCCATTTATTTATACAATGGCTACTTTTGTCTTCATTTGTCGTCATTTAAAAATTAATTGTCAAATTATTTATATGTAAAATACATTATTTGCTTTTCCAACATGTTATGGTACGTGCTTTAACGTCAAGCGTTTTGGTTTACATGTATGTTGGTAGAAAATATCATATATATTTCTTCAGTAATATTTACAAAATAACAATCTGGAAGCATGTTCAAACTTCAGTTTTATTTACAAATATATATCTTAGAGTTTTATCTTTTTTTCAATGTTATTTTTACACAAGTATTTCATGAATTGTATTGGATGTATGTAAAACACTTAGCTGGAATCAAATATGGTTGGTATCAGATGTCCTTAACCCCATGATATCTATTTGATTTTGAAGTTTTAAATTTGCATAACTGGTATGCGAATGTAATTTTCAAATGCATATGAATTGTTTACATGGTGCGATATTTCTGTATTTTCAAGTCAAGATGTAATCTGAAAACGAGATAATTTGTCAGGCATGGTATTTTGTAAACCTAGGATATGCTTAGCAGTAAACAAAATGTTATAGCGGAGTGTTTGAACTACAAGTCGGCGGAAAAATTTCATTAAAAATTTATCTTTACCAGTTTGTTTATTGATAGCAAACACTACAGCCAGATTATCATAATGGAACTCTATGTGATTGTTTTGGATTTTCATGGCCCATAAGTCCACTGCTAATGGAATAGGATACAACCCCCGGACAGTTTTGTGCAAATTCAACCGAGGTTTTGGCCAAGTGCTGGCAAAGCAGTGTGTATCTAAAGACCCACCGAAACCAATGTTACTGATATTAGTATACATATGTAAAAAACTTTCTAATGGATTAAACTTAAGAATGTTCGTACCATTAAAGATTTCGATAAATAAAATAAAGACCATGCTAGTAAATCTGCCTTAGCTGATTTGTTTAATTTCCGTTTGTTATATGGATTCAAGATGTTCAAAAAGATTGCAAGAATAATTAAGCCCCATCGGCAATTTTTTTTTATCAAAAAAGTATTGATCCTCTTAAATCACAAGACGAATGATGAATGGGCATGATTTTATATGCATGTTCAATATCTATATTTGATATCAAGCATTGTTTACCAAATTTGATCAAAATCTCAACAGCATCATCTACTGACTGATAATTGACAGTTTTATATTGTTCTGGGATTCCCTTATTTACAGATTCTGGGATTCCCCCATTTTTACATTGTTAGTCCCCGAGGGTATTCACCAACCCAGTAGTCAGTACTTCGGTGCTGGGCCGAAAACTTTTATTGATACCAACATGCAACATCTAAATTTTACAAAATTTTGTTAAAAAACTAAGGAGCACTCCCTCATGCATAGCTTTCTCCTTAGATGAATTTTGGCTTTTCTATTTCGATCCTTTTAATTCTGGCATGTGACTGTAGTTCCTAGCCATTGTAGGTATTTGCTGTTATCCTGTTTTTGAACAGACTTGTGATTTTTACTAATAACTTGGCATTCTTCACCCCTAAATGTTATTTAGAATCCTTGCAGGAAACCATTGTTTAGAAAATTAATTTGCACATCATCATAACTTGCAAAAAAAGCTTTCATTATTTCAGGTTTAATTGGAGTTGTAAGAGAAATCTTATTTACCTGTAGATGAATTTGTTTTTGTTTTGTGACAATGATATGATTTGTGTTGTTCTTTGAGATTGTTCTTTTGGTTGGCTTTGTGTCTGATTTGGTTGTTCTGTCTACAGATTTGGACGAAATGTCCGAATCCGCATTTTTGGATTGTACAATATCCTTCATTATTGACGATATAGCAATGTTGTTTGATTGGGCTTGCAATTGGCGCACCTGGTTTTGGACGGCCGACATTGTTCCGAAAGGGCGATTTACTGTTGGTACTGTTTTTTTGCTTGTCCATGAAGACCCATTGACAGTGCCTCACAATATATTTCAGTTACAACACCCTCATATGGTAGGCTATTCTGTTCCTGTTGGCGCCATTGATGGAAGGATTTATCATAATGTAATGCCCCTTCCAGCCCAGACTGTTTTGCTAAAGAAGAAATATTACTAGCATATTTCATCAAGTTTGGTGATTCTGAAGAATATCTTTCACAAAAAGATTGGTACAAAAGTATGAAAAGCTGCTAGCCATTGCGACAAACTTTCGATATTACGTGTATTTATCTTTTGTTTTGTAAATATTATCTGATCTTTATTTTGTTCTTGCACAAATTTATTTTTTTTTCACTATCAGATTTCAACAAAGCACTTAAATCAAAGTATTCAATAGCCCATATTTTTTATATCAGTGCATTGTTTACGATCTGCATTTTATATATCATCTGGCAATGTTTGATGCTGGACTTTGGATTCAGTCAGTTCATTTTTGGTATTTATTAGACTGTTTGTCACTGGCCTTGAGATTTAAGATCCATTTGTACATTTATACATGAATGTAAAAGACTGTCCATGTTTGAAATTTGTGGAATTTGGGTTTGTGCCATTTCTTTGTATGATATAAACATCGAATGTGCCATATGCACTAGTTAACCATGTAATGTGCCTTAAGAACTTGTATAATCATTTAAAAATTAGAATTACTTATATTATAGCTTGAATGATAGCGCTCCTCAGATTTCTATAGTAGCGTGGCATGCCATGTTCTTTATTGAAGTGAACCCCGTCTGCAAATATTTCTGTTGTTGTCTTTTTCACTCCAGATATCTTTCAATAATGAATGCTTTGTGTCTTTTTACCTGCGTCACCAACGGTGACCGCAGGTCTGGGAACCGCTCGACTCCTTCCGTCCGTCCGTCACGCTTTGGGGGTACCAAGTTTGTGTAATCTGAAGCTCTGACACCTTTAACCCGATACTTTTGAAACTTTGCACAGTTGTTCTGGACACATGGAAGATGTGCACCTCCCCTTTTGGTGAGATTTGGATATAAATTGGTGAATGAATCTATTGTTGAACTAAGTCATTTGTTCATCAAATTTTAACATTACGGTACTGAGTTTGTGAAATCTGAAACTCTGACACCTTATACCTGATGCTTTTGAAACTTTGTACAGTTGTTTGGACAAATTTAAGATGTGCACCTCCTCTTTTGGTGAGATTTGGATAAGAATTGTAGAATTTATCCATTGTTGAACTTTTTCATCAAATTTCAACATTTCAGTGCCTGGTTTGTGTAATTTGAAACATTCACATCTCCGACTAAATACCTCTATAGTTTGCACTGTTGTTTGAACACATTGATGATGTGAAGCTCCCCTTTAGGTCAGTTTTGATTTAAAAAATGTCAAATTTATCTATTATTGAACTTGTTCTATATTTTATCACATTATATCATCATGGTACTCAGTTTTTGTCCAGAGATGTTGCAGAGTTTTGAACACACTGATCATGGGCGGCTATTCTTGAATTTTTGGATTGCTTTCACACATTTTCTCATAACGATTCAAAGTATGTGTTTATTTGAAACTCAGGTAGGGTTTTCAACTTTGCTGAACTGATATGGACTATTTTCATTGTATGCTTTGTTCAACTTTGTACAATAAGTTTTGTTTTTGTCTTCCGTTTTACAGTAAAGGGCTTGAACCTAATATAATCTCAATTATAACTTACATTTGAAGAATGTTTTGGTAATACTTGTTTGAATTGGATAGCCTATAGATTATATTCTGTAAGGTTGAAAAAGTTGAACATGAGTGACGGTGACGCAGGTCCAGACATGTAATTGGTCTTGTTCAGTTCCCTTTTCAGTAGTTTGTTAGCATCTATGAGCAGGTCATTATAAATCCCAGTTAAAATATGATGTGTACTCTCTCGGTTTAACAACTGACAGATTGTTATAGATTGAACGTTATATCTCCCTATAATTGTGTGTGCAAATATCACCAATTTTAGAATTATCTCTTCAACATACGAAGTTTTAATTCCTATACTATACAAGTCGTTCACACCTATGTGAATTACCACATTGGTTGGTTGATGGAAATTAACGCTGGCTAAAAGTTCTTTTAAATGTCCTAAATTTGTAACACGGCCTCCAGATATGCCATGAAAGTTAATAAATGAAGGGTTTGTTAGATCAAGTTGTTTTAATTGTGATCGCCTTCGAATATAACCATGTGAGAAATTCCTATCAAAAGAACACTCATTGTTTTGTTTACATTGTCCGTTTGCGGTGGGGCGCTTTTAATGTCTTTATTTAGAACATTACTTCGTATGTAACTGAGCAAATTTGATGAAGGAATATTACATAATCACCATAAAACAATCGTCAATAACGTTCGAAAAACAACCTATGTAAAGCAAGTCCTTGATCTGTTGCAAGCTAATGCATCACATTTTCAGATAACAATATTCCTCTAAATGGCTTAAAAAAATGAAAAATGTTGAACTGAATCGATAATCCTTCTATAATATCTTTGTCAAAGCGCCCTCTGTTGAAACTGGCCACTTATTATGTAAATTCCTTCGTTTGGCCATGTCTTTGGATTTTTTTTTTTCAAATTCCACTCATTTGTTTCTTCGGTTTTTTACTGCCGTTGCTCCTTCACGAATATTCATTAAAATTTCTTTCTTTTTTCCCTGATGCTTTTAAAGACCACTGTTTGTCAAAAAAACATTTTATTGCATATTTTTTTTGTAATGTTTTACCTTTTAGTTTCTTTATTACATTATTCCAGAATGTGCCAATATCTTTTTAATTTAAATTGTATTACTTTTTTAACGGTATTGATTTTAAAAAGTTTTATGAATGGATTTATGAAATGCTTTCATGATAACTGAAATTTACACACACTTGTGCAAATACATAATATATGACAAGCGAGAAGGGCCCATTTCTATCAGATACCAGATATTAAAAAATATCACTTCAAGTTCAAAAAATCGAAATATAGTTTTGATTGTGTATGAATATGTACGTATGACAAGATCGACAAACATTCAATGTGATTTACCGCCGTGCGCGGTCCCGGCTTATGAATAGGCCCGGAGCATCCCCTGAGCTTGAAGTATGAGTCAAAAAGGCTGAGCGCGATGATGTCTCTGTTCACAGCCGTTTCTGCGATTTACCAGCATCACCAGAATTGGAGTCGGATGACGACCAGGACGGAATGGATGTACTTTAACACTTCCAACACCAGATTTGTCCAATGAGAGGAGAACTAACAGTAGATCCCATCTGCTAGTTACTCTGGAAGGTACACTCATCGCCACGGAAGTGATCAGGGACATAGATCCGAAGGGATTGGTCCCCTATCAGGCAACCACGTTGATAATGGACTAATTGTCGAGGTCTGAAAATTAATCTAATTGAGATTTCACTTCTTGTTCAATCGTTTTCTCCTGTGGCATTATGTCTTCAGGAAACTCATTTAAAGAAAAGCTATAATATTAATATAAAGAACTTTTCATCGTACAGCACTTATGCGGCAGAGGATGAGCAAGCTGCTGGCGGCTCAACTATCCTTGTCAACAGTAATATTGTTCACAGCACTGATGATCTAAAAACTGATCTTCAGGCTGTTGCTGTTCGAATATCTTTAGATAGATAAAACTATCACAATATGTTCTATTTATACTCCACCTAATACTAATCCTAGTCTCAATTAACTTAAGACGTTAACAGACCAATGACCTTCCCAATTCATTCTTATGGGCGATTTCAACGAACATAACCCATTATTGGGTAGTTCTACATTAAATGGGTTATATTTTAAATGGTGAACACCTACCTGAGTGTATTCCGTGTAATTGTGCTTACACAATAAATCATGTTTTGACTGGGTCGATGTTGCAGACATACGTCGCACACTTTATACAGCTGATTCTCTTTAAAATTATTTACAAACGTCGCTGGCGACAAAATTCTTCAATTTGTAAAAGCTGTTAATATGTATAGTAAAATATAAGTTTATATTATTCAATTTTCTAGTTTCATCAAATCTGATCTATTTTTCTTAAATTGTTTATCGTACGATTTTATCATTTAGAAGTTGTTTAATCTGTACATAGCCATAAGTTTTATATATTTTACGAAAGGATATAGAGTGAATGAACATGAGACCATAACACATATGTTAACTTCAACTGCAATAATTTTAATGAGCTGTAAGGCCATTTATGAAATTTATTCCTCATCAGCAGCACTAGAACCCAAACAAAGGAAATCCATGATTTCAAAAAATGAAAACCAAACGAAATCCGAATAATCAGTAATATCAAATATAGCTAAGGACATAACTACGATGGTGGGAGTTAATCCTTTGGTTTTAGAATTTACATAAATTTAGATAATAGTAATTGAACAAAGTGTACACATGAGATATTATCTCATGTACAAGTACACCATATCTAAGAAAAATAAAGAGCATACATCTCTACCACGGGGAATTGTTTTACCAACTCCACACTGCAATAAAAGACAAACTCCTGTATTAAATATTTTACGAAAGGATATGGAGTAAATGAACATGAGACCATAACACATATGTTAACTTCAACTGCAATAATTTTAATGAGCTGTATGGCCATTTCAGAAATTTATTCCCCATCAGCAGCACTAGAACCCAAACAATGGAAATATGACTGTTTTAGTTATATATTCATCATATTATCAACAATAACTAAATACCGAAGTTACTGTGAATTTTGATTCTGCATATGCGCATTTCGACAACTTATGTCTCTTCAGTGCAGATAGAATCTAAACATGTCAAAGATGTTTAAAAACTGATAGAGAACAAATTACCAAATATGATCTAAACAGGAAACCAAAATCAGCTAAGGACAGGGCTTTGCATGAGGGAGATACTCCTTAGTTGCAACAAAATTTACAAAAATTAGATATTTTAAGGTTTTAAATAGAATCGGCTTTCGGGTCAGCACCGAAGTACTGATTACTGGGCTGGTGAATACCCTCGGGGACTAACAGTCCACCAGCAGTGGCATCGACCCAGTGGTAACAAATAAATTTTAAATGACTGTTTTAGTTGTTATGTATATTATAAACAGTTCACGCCATGATATGGCTGGAATATTGCCAAAGTTGGCGTTAAACTGCAATCAATCAATATGATTTACATCACTCGTATTGTTATCTCATATTTTGGTGACGTCACCAATTATAAGGGCCTTTTGCGCTTGAAGCATCACATTTATATAATGTAACTAAAATATATATGCTATTATAAAATTATCTGTAATGTTTTTTAAATAGTCCTATGAAATATTCAAAAATCTCCATTAAAAGTAAATTTAAATTGGATTACATTAGTAATATATTATGAATAAATGATTGATTGATTGATTAGTTAGAGTTTAACGTCCAATGAGCAATATTTCAGCTATATCAGGACGAGAACAAGTTAATCAATTCAAAAAATTGAAAGTATAAGAAGAAAGAAATAAAGGTGGAAGGGACAACCTGGGCAACGACTTTTGACTGCCACTGGAAAATTGGAGAAATGGGTAGGGGCAGGAAATTTAGCCTTCCATACGACACCCAGTGCGTCTGCTCTCTTTAGAGAAATATAGAAGGGGTCTTTATACTGCATGGAGCGTGGCGTTTCTCCACACAGTTTGACTACAATAGTTCGCGGTCAGGCTTTCCGTATTATGACCTGACTACCCCACATAGACAGGGCATTCCCCTATCCACCACCTGGGGACGCGCCCGGCAGCTCTGTAGCCGAAGCCCCTGAAAACCGATTCAGGTGAATAAATGAAGCCCCCATAGTTTTCACCTTGTCTCTCAATCCACAATTACTTATTAACTATAAAACTATATGGGGAACATATTTGAAATGTTACACAATTGTCGAGTTATTATTCTATTTGATGAGGATTTGCATATTAAAATTTCATGCAAATCAGTCAAATATTTTTGAAAAACATAGATTTAGATCATGGTCCATTAGTCTGATTTCTAGTTGTAAAAATGTTTAAACCGTTGAAGTTTGAAGTGTTCATATTCGATTTTATGGTGATAATGTTATTTTTGTTCTTGATATGCTATTATATGTAATTATTGGCTTTATATAAGGTAAACATCAAAAGTTGTCAACCCGAGTGAAGTTTTTTTTCCAAGGCATTTAGCCCGAGGGAAAACAACTTCACAAGGGTGGACCACTTTGATGTTCACCACATATGAAGGCAATAATAGTTTTATTATACCGAAACTAAAATATAACCGTTCAAAACTTAGTATGAAAGCTAACTCTTTTCACTAGCAGATATGTTATGATCTTGTTTGGCCATTTTGATCTTGTCATGATCTTGACAGGCTTAACACAATTTTGTTAAGACTGTGTAAAATATTCAGTCGTTTTTCAAGATAATTGCTTTCAAGGACGATCAAGACCTGTTCAGTTAATCAAGATCAAACAAGATAATTGGTTTCAAAGGCGATCAAGATATGTTAAGTTATCTCCAAATCAAACAAGATCAAATCGGGATCTTGTTTGATCTTAACAAACTTTATTCTTTTTTATTGTTCCTGAACGCTATAAACAAGTGGATCTTGTTTAAACTATCTTAACACGTCTTGATTGTCCTTGAAATCAATTATCTTAAAAACCAACTTAAATGTTGTTAAAAAATGCCAGAAACTGATTAAAAATCCAGAAACACTGGAACGTAACTTACATTCTTTACGCAATTGTGGTTTTTTTTTCTTGTGCAGTTCCTATTTACTTTCTGGCATGTGACTGTGTTTTTGGGCCATTGTAGGTGTTTCCTATTATCTTTTTTATTCCATTTTTATTATCTTACAATGTCTTAACAAAATTCTGTTTAGCCTGTTAAGATTGTGATAAGATCAAAATGGCCAAACAAGATCAAAACATATCTGCTAGTATTTGAAATTGGAAATTATCATTCAAAGGTTTTGGCACGTTAACATCTTGTGTAAGATTTCGGTATATTATTTAAGTTATCAAAATATGGCTAATAACAAAATTGATCAAACCTGTGAAGGGAAATACAGTTGACTTTAAATATACAACTAAAGGACGTCACACTTATGAGCGCGACTATGCACGTGTCATGTGGGAGCAAAAACAGCGTATATTTCATTAATTACTTAAATAAACATTAAATCAAATCCACTGCGTGATTATTTTATACATAGTTCCATACACTTTGCAAACATACTTATAAACTTTGAATTTTTGCTCATACTCAACGTATTAGGAACCACTTTCCTGTTGAGAGGGGGAACATCACATGATGTTCCATGAGTGGAACAACACGTTTTGTTCCCCTATGGAAGTAAATTTTGAAAAAAAAACATCAAAATTATTCATTAGATTGTATCATATGAAATATACGATGTAAGGTATAATAATATTCTTTTTATCAATTAAATTAATTGAAAAATCAATTTATGTAGTGTTGTGGAAAAAAATAAGTATGTGTCCCATGTCTTACGGTAAGAAAAAAACTTATTGTTATATTCCTTTGAATGTTGAAAAAAGTTCATGTCCCACTATCATTTGCTCCGGTCCATTTTTTTCATACATTTTGACTGTTACCTTAGTCAACAATAAGTGTTGTACATTTTTTTTCATTATTTTCTATTATATTATCTAAGTCACTCTGATCAAGAAAAGCACAGAAATCTGCATCAGCATCCTTTTATTGCTGTTCTGTGTCCCTTAGTTAGATACTAGAATCACCTCAATGTAAAATTGTGGATAGCAGAAAACATCACAATCACATGCCACAATCTACCATGGAACTAAACAGATCTCAAGGCAAATTTAACGGATGCAAACAGAGTATCACGTCGATATCCCCTATTTTAATAAAGAATATAAGTTATGTCCCAGTTTTTAGGGATCTTTGATCAGTTTCTGACATTTTTAACAACACTTCCGTAAAAAAGAAGATTAGAAATGCCCTTAGTAACAAGCTTTTAAGAGTAACGCCAAATTTAGATTCAAATGTTCATATCTATTATAAAACGTTTTAAGTTTGGCTGTGATAGTAATGTTACGTTCATTAAAATCGTCAAGAATAGAACAAACACGTGCGAATCGTACTTGTTGAGAAATGTACACCCCGTATGATGGAGCTTGAGGGATGTCGCCGTCAAGAAAAGGGAAATTAGTTATAGTGAAATTAAAATCTTCCCTTTTATCATATATTTTAGTTTTTATTTTAACAGCGTCAATAATGATAGTCAGATCGAGAAAAGGACAGTATTTGGAGTCATTGTTAGTGTTATATAATTTGTTCTTGTGGGTAAATTATATGTACATAATCTAAAAACTGGGAATTGTCAATCGTAAGGATATTGTCAATACACCTGCTGTTTTCATTGAAAATAGAAATAAGTTTATCACTATTTGGTATGGTTCCGTTTTTGAAGTTTTTTCATGAAGTCTCGTTCGTAACAGGACAGAAAAACATCTGCAATGCACAATTTGTACCCATTGGAATACCGATGACCTGTTGATCTTTGAATAGATTGTAGTCTATCTAAAACTTCTACAGAATTTTTCAAACTCCAAAAGTAATTAACACAAGAGTTTTGAAAAGTTTTTTTCACAGTATTTAATAACCAACTCCTTTATATAAGTAAGTGAACTAGTTAAATGGATGGATAAATTAGTGGGAGAACACTTACTAGATGCCGAAATAAAACGATGCTTGGAGGGATTTTTGTGAAGCTTAGAAACCCAGTACGTAGTAGGCAAGGTGTTATCTATAGATGGAACGTTAAGCATTTCTGTATCCTTATAATGTTGTTTGGTTAACGTTTTTTCGTCCCAATTGGTACGTCTGAAAGTTTTTGACTTGTTCAGTTCGTTTTGTTGAACGTCGATATAGTATTTCTTTCACACGATAGTAACATTGTTGGAAGCCTTGTCAACAGGTACAAACACATATTCTTTACCAAGATTCTTCAAGTTAGACTTTGTTCCTATTAACAGACAGTTTAGGAGGTGACTTCATATAATTATCCTTATAAAATTCTATTCTGTAGATGACCTTGGTAATAATTTTATCTTTAAACAAATCTAGAGCATGTTTGTCTGCACTTTCTCGTTTGCACCATTTTTTACAATAATTGGTTACTGCGTCTTTATTATATCAAAACATGCTTGCCAGTTTATTTTTGAAGGTGGGTAATATTTAGGACCTTTTCTAAAAAAATCGCTGAACTTTTTTTATCTTTAATGATGTCAAGATTCCCCGTTAATATATGTCCGCAAGGGTCATAGCGTTATGGCGACGTGGAAGAGTCGAAATCAGCATCACATGTAATAGAAGAATATATAATTGAAAAAAAAATGTTTCTAAAAGGTTTTTATAAGAATAGGAAATGACAGGCATGTCTTGGTTGTCCAAATTGACGGGAAAAGCCTTTCAATATCTGGGTCCCAAAAATGCCTGCAATATAAATAAGGTCAGTTACTTTATTAATATATTTAAGTATCAGTTCGTTTAAGGTAGTTCGAGCCTAATAAAAATATCAGACAGATTTTTTTTTATTTTAATATATTATATAGGTCTTGGTCCTATCCATTCTATCAAAAAATAAAATAAAAATGATATGATGACCCCCAACTTTCGTTTTCATAACACCTGACCATGTGACAAAACATGATGGATAAAAGAAAGAATTCAGATTGCAATAGACAAATTAAATAAGCAGTTGAAGTCTCTAGCAAATATATTTTTCCTCTGGTGGGAATTTTAGTACAGTGCCATACTCTAATTATTTTGTAACACTGAAAAGAGAATCATGACTTTAATTTTGATTGTCAGTACATATACATAATGTGCCATTTTAATCTTTCATTTATATTCACCACAGTATGCAAATATGGAGTCTCGACTTTTCAATACACTACCCAAATCGTAGTGGAAATGCCCTCCAACTTTCTGAAAGGTTTTTTTCTTCTAAGTATGTAGAAATAATTTAATCTGTGCCAAAAAAGAGTGAAAGTATTTGTAATTTACAGGATTGTTGAAATTAATTTAGAATTGTTTGAGACAAAATAGTCTTGGGGTCTCGACTTTACGATACACGAGAATACTACTTAATTTTTAAGTCAATGTAAAGGTGATTTATGAGGTCAATGCAATTGAAATGTATGTCGAAATGAAACTGTTCCTCGTCTACAGAAACGTCAAAGCTCATATAAACTGATAGAAGTGTTAAATAACAGTGGTCTAGGAAAGAGGTCTAGCATAGAAGTGTCCAATTACGCAGGTCTAGCATAGAAGTCTCCACTGACACTGGTCTAGGATGTCCTTTATTTCTTGTTATTGAAGATCATTTCCAGAAATACAAGTACAAGTTCGTCTTATGTGTGTGTCCTTATGTGTGACAATATTAATGGTAGTTAATGTTAATATCGTGAAAAAATATATACAATTTATCAAAATTTTGACAAAGGAACCCATCCTGCAAGGCTAGGAGATTATGGTTAGGTAAGAACTTCAAACATATATTTTCCGACAGGTAATGTTTGTTGCACGGCTTAAATTGATGATAAAAAGATAGACCAGTGCTGTAAGACTTTCACCCTATCCATAGTGTGCTAAATTGAAAATGTTGGCATATTTTAGAATATACTAGTATGCCAATACTGTCTCTTTGATCTCGAAGAATTAAAAAAAAATGAAATCTATCCACAAGCGTTCCTTATTACATTTGCAAATGTTGTGTAGACTATGCTTACTGTTGAAAGGAGGTCCTCTTATTCCTAAAAATAAAAAATTCTGACAATAGCCAAGTCCTGCAGGTCGGAAATAGATGTATCCATGAAAAGGAAATTAAAGTCGATATTTTACTTACATTTACTGCCAGACAGAATTATGCTGATTCGCAATTCCTGCTCTAATTCATCACATTAACGTTACTATAGTTCATATACTAGTACATATATTATAAATAAAAAGGTGTAGAATAAATGCACATATGATACCATTAGCTAACAATGAACGTTTTTGATAAGCTGTATGAACTTGTGCCCTATCAGCATCGGAAAGAACCAAAAATATTATAAACCCCTTAACAAGTGGATTCTTATTTTCCGAAAACAAATTTATCGTCATTTCCTTCAAATCTGTTTAACTTTAAGTTATGTGTTTACATACTCATTTCGTGATGTCCGGCTTCTTAAAGCAGCATAGTTGCATAGGATATTCATTTTATATGTGCTTCAATATATCTTTTTAAGGTGAAGTGTACCAAATCGGCGCCCCTAGCGATTTGCGGGAGTAAGAACGCGCGACGTAAGTGACGTCATGGATTGAAAAATGGACGGCGTCGAAATCGCCGAGATCAATGATGAAAATAAATGTAGAAATACTTAGAAATTCGAGTCGATCTCGAGTTCAATGTCACAGTTTTAATTTCCGGTGTTACAGTTGAATAAGCGTCGTGTTTTAATTGTTTTTCTTTTAAGTTTGAACTACAAAGTTTATCTTTGCATAATGCCTTGCGAAAAAAATTCCTTGTCGTGATGTAAATCAAACATATCCAGCTGGAGACTATTTTTGTAATGCCGGGATGGGCCATTTTTAACTAAAGGAAATCGAGTATCCCTGTTTTATCCTGGGAAATAGAATAAATTTCCATATGGATGCGAGAAGTTTGGCCAAGGGATATCAAGATTCTTCTGTATTGGCAGAATTCTTGGAGAGATAAAAACACAACTTCATTCTTCTTGTCATGATCATACATTGTACCTGAATTAAATTAAGCAAATAAAAGGAAGACTCATTTACGTACGATATAACCTATAAATTGGATTCTTTGAATGGTCATTATTATTTAAAAAAAATTAAATTTACCGGAATCGGAATTTTGCAAAACAATTACCTAGATTTTGGGGTTTGCAAATTGTAAAATTTGGAATCGGGATGATACCCTTCTCTTCCCTCTCATAGGAGGTCCATACACTTCTGGAATACAAATATCCATGAAAATCCCGAGCCATGTGAATTTTTTTAGAACTCATGATAAGGCGGCAACTGCCGTGAAAAAAATCCACATTTTCTCTCGTGAAAATTCCGTTAATGCATCGATTTTTTCTTTTTAACTTACAAAAAAAAAATCAAATGTTTCATTGAATGTCATAGCAAATGAGTAAAATATAAAATGTCGAAATAAATGTATATGATTTTTCTGACTAGGGACGGTCATTTGATTTTCAGGGGGGGGGCGATTTTGTAAATAAATTATTTAATTTTGGTGCCAGTGAAAATCAATATTATCCTACTTGTGGTGAAAAACAAAATAATTCAATTTTTATTTAAAGGATAATTTTTTGTTTTGAAATGCAAATAAATAATTTGATGTGAAAATAAACAATTTGTTGGAGATTTTCATACAAATATATAACTAAATACCGAAGTTACTGTATTTATAATGAAATATAAATACACGACATTCAAATAATTGACGGAATAAATATGTTTACAAAATTTGAAAAAAATCAGCTATTTACAGCCTAAAAACCGTGTTAAATTATCATACCAAGAAAATGATATATTCATTGTGTGTATTTCATTTTATGTATATCATAAATGTAACCGGGACACGACTTTCAGTTTGCATAAAACTAAACAACATCGGGGCATTGAGACAATTTCCGGGATCGGACATTTTTTGAAATCGTTATGGTAATGTTTAAAAGTTGAAAATCATGTAAAGACAATGGAATACGGGCAAAGGGTTCTTAGCAATGGGAAATTTGAATTTTGATGGTGACAGTTATCGAGAAAAAATTAGGCTGGATAAAATTTTCATACTTAAAATACGTCAATAATACCTAATACTGTTCGTCAACTCAAATTTAAAAAATAATAATAAAATAAAAACAAAATCGGGAAAAGACTCCTCCTCGTCCAATTTCAATTTGCCCGGTCATTTTTTCATAGCAAATAAATAAATGTGTTGGATCAAACATGTTTAATTTATTTCAAAATGAATCCACCTTCACTATTTAAATATGAAATCGAAACTTTTTACATTTACCATTAACCATTTCGTTTCACATAAATGAAATAATACTGTAGTTTTTCATGAAAAGATACCGTCAATGCACTGTGTATGATTTGATATTTTATTGATATGGTTTTCAAACGTTCAAATACCCTCTCTTCAAATACCCTCTCTTCAAATAAACAAAATATATATATAGCTACATCAGCATTCTATGTTTGAACTATAGTTACTTGAGAGCAATGTCAGAAATATTCGCTGGTCTCATTGGCGGAACCAGGGAGTTTTTACGGGGTTCCAAGGATTGTAACCCCTTTTTATGAAAAAGGAACTGCAGAATTCATGCAGAAATTGAGAGAGATAATTCGACTGGAACCTCCCTTGTTCGAAGTCTAGATCAGCTGATGGGACATGTTGAGATATATACCACGACTTCCCTTACTGCTTCGTATCTTAGTCAATTTTCATCTATCAAAACAGTGATGCTGTAATATTGTTATCTATTGCGAAATGTAGAAAATGAGGATACAAGTAAAAATGACTCCGTTTTCTGTGCAATAAAATTTTTATTTTATATCACCAAAAAGAAAGACGAAAGCGGGATATTTAGTTGTCTTAGATTTATTTTAAAATTAGTTTTGATTGTTTTTGTTAGATTTGGCGAGTGTTTGTATTTCATTTAAAGTAATGATTGATGAACTTTTGTTGTTCATATGTATGTTACTTCTCACAAAGACATGGTACTCCACTTTCCATGAACGCTTCCAAATGAAAACGTTGCAGTGTATTGGACGTCATATGACGTTGCAAAAAAAAAATTGACATTTTTTAAATGTTTTCTGACCTTCTAAGTAGCATAACTCGGAAACGAATCCGGTAGTCAAGGACTTTCTTTACATGAATCTGCTCGATATTCTTTTCTTAATATTATATTAGTTTTTCAAATAAAGTTACGGACAAATAAACTAGAGGCTCCCAGGAGCCTGTATCGCTCACCTGGTTTTCAGTTGCCACAATCAAGGTAACAATGTAAGTTATACAGTTGATCTTCAGTTTCTCAATCTTTCGTAGGTCAACCACCTCCAATATCTTGAACTGTTTTTAAAGCCTGATCATGTTTTATTATATTTCTTTGTTGGGATTTTTTTTTATAAAAAAACGGTCTTGCTAAGGACCACTTTTGACACCAGTTTTGAAGTCGAGACGTCATTTTGTAAATGGCAGTCAACAAACAATTTTCAACATCAGTTTTGAAGTCACAACATCAATATCTATTTGGAAATCAAATTTCATTGAAATCGGACAATGTTGAAATTTCCCGCCTTTTTTTGGTGGCCATTTTGAAAATGGCGGTCAAGGAACAATTTTCAACACCGGTTTTGAACTCGCAACATCAAGATCTATTTGGAAACAAAATGTCATTGAAATCGGACAATGTTGAATTTTCCCGCCTTTTTTGGCAGCCATTTTGAAATTGGTGGTCAAGGAACAATTTTTAACACCGGTTTTGAACTCGCAACATCAAGATCTATTTGGAAACCAAATTTCATTGAAATCGGACAATACTGAATTTTCCCGCCTTTTTTTTGGCGGCCATTTTGAAAATGGCGGTCAACGAACAATTTTCAAC
>MJUU01045807.1:0-18491 GCA_002080025.1 Modiolus philippinarum
CTCATTCTGAAACAAAATAGACTTTTTCTAAACCAAATAGACTCCGTTTGTTGTAGTTTTCAACATCGGGGATTGACAACTAGTGTACTGGATGTTACACTTGCAAGATGTTTATTAGTCAACTTTTGTCAGGAGTTATTCTGGTATAGCTGCCTTAAAGCCCAGAAACAAACCTTGAAAGATTTTCTAACGAAAAACAAACACGATATTTATCATCTATATGAAATAAACAGGAGATGCTGTCAATGTCCCGCAAGCTACGTGTTTCCAACACAGAGGCAAATAATTACCAAAGCTCAATGGAATCTGTTATTTAATATGTCTTGTTTACCATGCCAACAGGACAGAAAACGACCAGTCGGGGGACCTCAAACTATTTGTGCATCCTCGGTAACTGCAGCAATAACAGTTGGAAAGTTAAGTGCTAAGTTGTCACAAATTTTAATTGACCATTTTTGTTCATTAAAAAGTAAAGTTGAAAATCTTGTTCAGATGAGAAACAATGTATTTGGACATGTGAAAAATGCAAAAATGTCAGACAATGATTATGCTAAATGCCGATATCAAATTGAAAAAGATCTTGTTTCGATTGGAAAGATATGCAAAAAAGAAATTGAAGTAACACAAAAACTGAAAAATTTAGACAGAAGAATATTGGATGGAACATTATTGATGCAAATGATTAAGGATCAATTGCTTACTAAGGAATTGTTGGTAGAAGAGATGTTCCGGATAGATTCTGGTATTAAAGCGGTAAGTTTGAATTATATCCATGTTGTTAAGAAGCGCGGTGATAGAAGAGATGTCCTAGCTAGAGATGGGTATTTAAGAGGCAAGTGTGTTTATAGTCCTGCTGTAAAGAAATGTGGTGGTAGAAGAGATGACCCAGGCAGAGGTCGGTATTAAAGAGGTAAGTTTCTCCCTGCTCTAAAGGAGTGTGGTGGTAGAACAGATGTCCCTGACAATGATGGGTATTAAAGAGGTAACTTTTTATTATATCCCTGGTGTAAAGAAGTGTGGTGATAGACGAGATGTACTAGGCAGAGATGGGTATGAAAGAGGTAAGTTTGTATTTCATTAATGATCTTAAGGAGTGTGGTGGTAGAAGTGCAGTCACAGGTAGAGATGGGTATTTAAAAGGAAAGTTTGCATTATACCCAAGCTTTGAAGTAGAGTAGTGTTTAGAAGGGATGTCCCTGGCAGAGATGGGTATGAAAGAGGTACATTTCTGCTCGCTCCAAAGCAGAATATTGGTAGAAGAGATGTCCGTGGCATGACTGGTATTAAAGAGGTAAGTATGTATTATACGCCTGCTCTAAAGAAGTGTGGTGGTAGAAGATATAACCCTGGCAGAGATGGGTATTAAATACATGTAGGTAAGTGTCTTTTTGGAAGACCATTAACCCAAAATTTGGAAAATGTTAGAACACAAATAAAAATTTAAACTGAAAGCCAAAACAGCTAACTTAAAGGACAAAGCAATTCAAGTTTTAAGCAAAATTTGGTGTAGTTTGGAGATGTCCCATTTGGAGTTTGGTATTAAAAGGTATTTTTTAATACAGAATATATTGAAGTGTGGTGGAAGAGGAGATGCTCCTGGTAAAGTTTGGTATTAAGAGTTTAATCTAATATATGCCTGCTTCAAAGCATGGGATGGTTTAACAGATTTATCTATTTCTGCTCTTTTATTGTTTTCACAAACACACAAGGTTTGTCTTTATTCTTTTCTGAGCACTTTCCCATCGATTCTTCACAGAATTTTGCAACATCGCAGGCATTTTGGTGGCAATAAAAAAAATGAATCTTATGGTCCACTGAATGAAAGATTTTTTGTGATCTTCTCCTCTAAAGCCACTAAAGCAAATTCAACCAAACTTTACAGGAATGATGTACTAAAGGTCCCTAACAAAGATTACTCATTTCTTTCCGATCCGACAAAAAACATTGCCGCCAGCGCAGAACTTTGTTTCAACTTTGGACCCTATGGAAAAAATCACATTTTTATTTTCTGCTCTGAAACCACTGAAGCAAGTTCAACCATACTTTACAGTAATGATGTACTAAAGGTCCTTAATAAAGATTGCTCATTCCGTTCCAATCCGACAAAAAACATTGCCGCTAGCACGGAACATGGTTTAACATTAGACCCTATGGGAAAATTCACATTTCTATCTTCTGCTCTAAAACGGCTGAAGCAAATTCAACCATACTTTACAGGAATGGTGTACCAAAGGTCCGTTACACAGATTCAATCCAATAAAAAATATGGCCGAAAAAAAAATCACATTCATCTCCTCTAAAACAACCGAAGCAAATTCAACCAAACTATACAGGAATGATGTACCAAAGCTAAGGTGCTTTACAAAGATTGACCATTTTGTTCTGATCCGACAAAAAGTCTCTGGCTGTACTGTTTGTCAATTATTATGAGAGTTACAAAAACAGACAGTGAATATCAATTAATTATTAGTGAGGATAAGGAACATTAACTAAACAGATATTAAGTCTTAAAAAGAATAAAATGGTCAATCCTATATAAAGATAACATACATGATAATTGAATTTGATGACCAAATAATGTGTCAATGAAAATGGGCGTTATCAGTCAATCATAATGGATGTTATCAGCATAATGGGCTTTCATAATGCTTGTTACATATCCTTGTTGTGACAAATATTTAATTCCTATGTTTTAATGTAAAATATGCATTTAGATTAGCAATAATTAGTGTCGTAAAAGTAAGAAATAAGATCCAACACAACTTTTAGTAACCATCTCTAACAAAACTACCAAAAAAATTGTCCACAATTGGCCACCATTTTCTTTCCTTGTTTTCTGCAGTCGTCAAGGACGTTTTAATTTTAAAAAGTCTTGAGATTGCTCACTTACAATGCACCAAAATGAGATAAATAGACAAAAGATATTCTAAAGTAATTTGCAAGAATTTTGTCTTTTATATTATCAAAAAAATTTCTTTGACCTGTCACGTCTGTTACTTATTATCAAATAATATTATAAAAATTATATTTTGTAATTAAAAAAAATGGCTGTATAGTATTCTTTTGACTTATAAAAAAGATTTTTTTTACTGTAAACCAACGTTTTTGGCGTTTTGTCTCATTTGGTCAAGTTCGCGGCGACATTTATTAGTGATTTTTTATTTCAGTCGCTGCATTTTATTTGCAATATTTTTAGGCGCGCAAAAATCGCAAAAATAAAATGCATGTGACAATTAGTTGGTTTAAAGTATATGTTGTGCATAAAAAAATTCACTTTCAAGAAAAAAAGCATTAAAAAACTATATAGCATAGATATTATCATATGAATTTATTGTTCCTCATACTGACAAAGCTTAGGATTAATGTAAGACATTTGGACAAACTTAAAGTTTTTAACCGGTCTTGTATACCATGTTATGGTTTGTCCTTCTGACTGATTTCATAAAGAATTGCATCTACTGTAAACACTTGCATTCAATTATTATTTATATATTCCAGCACATAAACACAAGCATAGAAGATGCAACAAAACAACAAAGAGGCAGTATACAAGGTATTACTTAGTACTTATCAAATATAAAAACAACACATTAAAGGAGTAATTTAGTAACGGCATATTGATCATAAGAAAACTACTTTATTTCAAATATAACAAAATTTTATGTACAAATGTTAATGTTCTTCCAAATGTTTTGATTTTATCTGCACTAGGAGATTCATAAACCCTTGTAGAAGTTATTGCCTTTTTTCACAGAACTTTTAAAATTTTCGTATTTTCGTTTTTTATTTCCAAAACTATAGAAGATGAAGGTTAAGTGTAAAATGATGAAATGTTTGCCATGTTGTGGCGACTTCAAAACCGGTGTTGAAAAAAGTTCGTTGACCGCCATTTTCAAAATTGCCACCACAAAAGGCGGGAAGATTCAACATTGTCCGATTTCAATGAAATTTGGTTTCCAAATAGGTATTGATGTCTCAACTTTAAAACCGATGTTAAAAAATATTTGACTGCCATTTTCAAAATGGCCACCAACAAAATGAGTGAAAATTCAACATAATCTGATTTCAATCAAATTTGGTATCCAAGTGGATATTGATGTCACTACTTCAAAACCGGTGTTGAAAATTGTTGACTGCCATTTTTAAATGGCTGCTGTAAAAGGCAGAACAAATCAACGAGTCCGATTTCAATGAAATTTGGTTTCCATATAGCCGTTGATGTCACAACTTCAAAACTTATGTTGAAAATTGTTTGCTGACTGCCATTTCCAAAATGATGTCCTATTTCAGTGACATTTTTTTTCCAAATAGATATTGATTTTGCGACTTCAAAACCGATGTTGAAAATTGATCGTTGACCGCCATTTACAAAATGACGTCTCGATTTCAAAACTGGTGTCGAAAGTGGTCCTTAGCAAGAACGTTTTTTGTCAAAAAAGCCCAACAAAGGAATAAAGTAAAACATTATCAGACTTTAAATACTGTTCAAGATACTGGTCATGTTCGGGGTACTAAAGTTTGAGAGACTGAAGATCAACTGTATAGCTTACAATGTTACCAAGATTCTGGCAACTTAAAGCCAGGTGAGCGATACAGGGTCCGGGGGGCCTCTTGTTATGTTTGTACCATATCCAAGACGGCCATAAGGGGGATTTTATTTTGTTTAAACATAGGACACTATGGCAAATGCATACAATTATAAAATCTTTTCTGAAACTACTGAGCCTTTTGGTGGCCCCTTTGAAAAGATGTGTTGTGCAAATGTTCAATACCTCATCTAAGAAGCAAGCCAGCAGTGAAAACATATTTTAACATTATACTGTAATGCCTCTCGGACAACAAAAAGGCCATTGTCCAGGTGAGCGATACAGACTCTTTACGACCTCTTGTTCTTATATATTTATTATTCAGTAAAAAACGCTGGGATCATCATTCAATAACTATATAGTAAGCAAGGTTTTGAGACATTTAAAGAGTTGTGACAAACGTTTGTGATTCCATAAAATCAATATTCAGTCAAACTTATGAGGAAAACAGTGAGATGTATGGATTATAACCTTTAATTTTATTTGTGACCTTATATCAAAAGTGATTTCAATTCAGACAATATTCAGACTTTTGAAGAGTTTAAAATCATATGATGAATTAGATATATATTCAACTTGAACTTTGTCTCAACCATTTCTGACTGATTCAGACTGATCCAAACTATCGAGATTGCTAAATATTTCTGAGCTTGATTCTGAGGCATTCAAAACTAATCAAGCTGTAATGTATTAAAGCCATTCTGAAGCATTCAGGAATATATAGACAATATTCAGACTTTCTGAAAATTTCTAAAACATTAAGAAAATATTTAGAATTCCAATACAGTATTTAGACAGCATGAATAAACAGATAAGACAAAATTCAGTCATGTATTTGGCTGTCAGACAAAATTCAGCCACAATTCAGCAATGTTCAGACAGATTCAGCACATATTCAGAAACTTTGGTTCACGAGGGTTTCTTATGGAACATTCAGGGTATCTGGTTCACATTATTATGCTTTGCAGACCTTAAATTTTGATTTTCATACATACGTTAAAATTTTACGGTCGTATATCTGAATGGTGAAATAATCTTAGTTGTTGGCATCTGAAGACAGCATAACTTCGGTTCCAGTGGATAGATCATTATCAATTTCAGTATGATGTTCCTTTGCACATGCTTTTGCTGCCTTTGTTTTCATAAAATGAAAAATCGGGTTCTTGGCCTACCCTTTCCAGAAAAGGAGGCCTAAGAAAGGGTTACATTGGAGATTATTACATATTTTAATGTGAAATCTTTATTATTTATCACAATGCGATGCGGTTTGTTTTATTTTATTTTGTAAATACACGTAATGAATTTGTGCAACTGAAGTATGTCAACAGATTGATTTTGCGTTTTCTGTTTTTTGAGAAACAAGAGAGTCAAATAGAAAAGATATGATTGTTTTAATTTTTGGTCAGAGATTATTGGCAAGTTTGTAAGGTTTATTATGGACAGTAATATTCCAGCTTCTCCTGCTTATGGAGTGTATGTTTTACAGATGATTCGTTACGCGAGAACGTGCACAAATTATACATGATTTCACATTAGACATCATTATCTACGTGACCGCCTTATAAATTAAGGCTTAAAAAAATTCCGTCTCATACGATCATTAAAAAAGTTCTTTAATAGATATCAGTCTCTTGTGGAAAAATTTGGAGTTTCGGTCCAAACTCTAATTCAAGATTCTTTCTTTACTTAATACTAGGATGATAATTTTTTTTATAACTGTCTACGACCTTTCAATGGCAATTGCTGTTGAGTTGCTACCTGACATTACCGCAATGGAAAGGGACTCTGGTTTGGATAGCCATAAAACCGGTTTAAACCACCATTTCTTTTGAAATGCCTGAACCAAGCCAGGACCGTTGCGGTCGACAATTTTGCCGGTGGTTTCCACCTGATTTGTCTTTTCGTCTCATGGACTTTCGCTCTTGACCACTCTGTTCGATTATTTTGTTACTACCCCCATAATGTGTTAAAGCAGTCAGATAAACAACCAAAACCATTTTCAATAGGCATGAGGTCCTAGTTTGAATCAATTGAACTGTTAATTTTTGTCAGATTTTGATGCAGCTTTTTAACTCACTTGGCTAAAATGCGATGTGAGTTTTCAATTTAACATTAATTTGTGTCCATCTGTCCGTCTGTATGTTCGTCTGTCAACAATTTAAAAAATATTTTCCTCTGAAGTTGCTGTAACCAAACTTGGCCAGAGCTCTACATTAAGGCTTGTCCTTTTTGTCCCTGCCAGTCCAAATTTGAAGCGTACAAGTGGAATTTAGAACTACATTGCACACAGGACAAGTGAAATTCAGGACTACATTGCCCACAGGGCAAGTGAAATTTAGCACTACATTGCCCACATGAAAAGTGAAATTTACAACTACATTACTCACAGGACAAGTGAAACTGAGGACTACATTGCCAACAGGACAAGTGAAAATTCAAAATAAATTGAAATTCTGCATTGTTTGTACAAGTTACAATTCATTTTGAACAAGTAAATATAGGCCTGTTTGCCTGAAATATCACCATTCAGTTTAAAAGCTGTGTTTGACTAGTCCATACACCAAACAACATGGCCACTTTTATTAAAAATATATTATAGATATTTTTTTTTCAAAACTGAAGAATGGTTCCATATATAAAAATGTGACAAGGTATACATGGCCAGATATACCTCACATGTAATTTTGTGGAATATCAAAATACCAGTCTTTGCTTTATTGCCCCTTTTCAATAAAATTTTCTGATTTAAACATAAGACTTTAGGACTGTATATGTCAGAAATGGTGCAGTTGTGCAATACAGTCTCAAGGGGGCCTTTTGTTTTTTTATTGTTTTTACTACTGATGTTTTTTTAGATTTGAAGACAAAGATGGAACAAGAGACCACAGATATCAATACCAAAATGGAACAGGAGACAACAGATATCAAGACAAAGATGGAACGGGAAAACACATATATTAAGACAAAGATTGAGCATGAGACCACAGATATCAAGACAAAGATGGAACGGGAGACCATAGATATCAAGACAAAGTTTGAGCAGGAGACCACAGATATCAAGACAAAGATAGAACGGGAGACCACAGATATCAAGAATAAGGTGGTTCAGGAGACCACAGATATCAAGAACAAGGCGGTTCAGGAGACCACAAATATCAAAGCCACTTTGAAAGAACAGATTACCAGAATGACACAGGTAAATTGGTATTGGAAATTAAGTTATTACCTACACATTGGCTATTCATGCTAAAAATATATAATTTATACTACTATATTAAGCACTACAACATCCATTCATCCAAAGCTAAACGACTAAACAATACTAAACAATGCTTAACACTTACATCTGCTCTGTTTACAATAAAATCCTCAAACAAAGTAAAAAATTCTGAATTAAATGTATAATAGATAAACAGAAATATTTAAGTAACAAAAGAAAATCTGTTTTAATAAACAAAAACTGGCAGTAATTATTTTCTCGGTTATTGGTTTATTTTATTCATCAAAACATATAACAAAAATCATTTGAATTTACCCCATAATTACATAATTACCCATGTTGTTTACTCACCTGGCAAAGCCATTGTGATCTTTTGTCCTCACGTTGGCTCCTCCCTGTAGTTAACTTGTAGCTTACCCATGTCATTGGCTCACCTGCCCAAGCCATTGAGATCATTTGTCATCACTTTGGCTCCTCCCTGTATTTAAATTGTTGTCAGAGCCAGTTGTGATCAACTTGGTCAAAAAGTTCTTGACAATAGTGTCCAACGTGTCTATCTAAACTGCCAATGGGGAAGATCATCTTATTTTGAATACTGTAGAAAAATTCGATCAAATGTCTCAGAAACTGAATAATCAATTTAAAACACTAGTCCTTGGATTTTTCAAATAAAGAATATTGTTTAGCATTTCAACCATCAATCTAGTATTGCCACCACTAGATACCATAGTTCAACATTATTTCTGTGAGAGAACGCACTTTAACAGATCAAACACTATGTCTTGGCAGATTTTATTTTACCCTGGATTGACTCGTTGACGGTGTTACAGACGCTGTTACGTAGCAGGACATGCTTACCCATCTGGACTACCTAATGTTTATCTCAATTTATATTGGAGTTTATACTGGTAGTTAAGTGGTGATAAAATACGAAAGAAATGTTTTACGTAGACAAATAACAAGTATCAAAGTCAATATACATGGAAAACTAGAGGATCCCAGAAGGCTGAATGGCTCACCTGGCTTTTCAGTATTCAGGACTAAACACGAGGGCAATAATGTTTTAACCTGCACTTCATCCAAGATGGTCGCCAACGAAGAACTTGGTTTAACATTGTACCCTACGGGAAAACACATTAAGATATTCTACTCTGAAAATTTTAGGCCATTTGGAACCAATTTAAGTCACAATTATCCTTTGGAGGTGCCTTTAAGGTTTGTGATTTTTTTGTTCCTACCGATATTGGTCCCCTTGAAAAAGGTGACCAAAATGGTACCTTCAGGAAATTTAGTTCAACTTTGAAACAAATAACATCAAGGTATATTAACATACTTGACAAAGATGCCCTTTATTAGTTTATGTTATTTCGACTTTCTAATTGTCAGCACTGATGCGGGTTAGCAATTCTGGATCTTGAGAGCCTCTTGTTCCAAATATGTAAAATTTTCATTTTGCCTTACGATTTAAATACGATTGTTTTTAATTCCTCTTGATGTAAGCTTTTAGTCAATGGA
This sequence comes from Modiolus philippinarum, assembly GCA_002080025.1. Lineage (NCBI taxonomy): Eukaryota > Metazoa > Mollusca > Bivalvia > Mytilida > Modiolidae > Modiolus > Modiolus philippinarum. The sequence goes on from MJUU01045807.1 coordinate 9,322, forward strand.
TTGTGTGTACCTCTTACAGTTCCGTTCTATAAGGGATGAAAAAGGGGTATTTTTATTTTACCTAATTTGTGTCCAGCTTATTACTGTGTCAAGCTCCTTATGAGGGCTCGCATCGAGATGTGGGTGCCCTATAGTTTTCACTTTGTCTGTGTATCTGTCCGTCTGTCTGTCTGTCTGTCCATTTACATTTTTCCGTCACCTGTCTGTATGTTCATTTACATTTTTTCCGTCACAGATTTCTTGGCTTCTACTGGAGGGAATGATTTGAAATTTGGTCTGAAGGTTGGAAATGGTAATTTGCATTGTGTAAGCGATTTTCAAATTTGTCAGGCACCAACTTCTTGTTTGCCGATACTTGAATTTTCCTAAAAACCTAAATTTTTTGTCACAATTTTCACTTCTTCTACTGGGGGGTATCATATAAGATTTGGTCTGAAGCTTGGAAATAATGAGTTGTATTGTGTAAGCAGTTTTTAAATTTGTCCCATATCCACTTCCTCTTTGCCGATACTTTTTTACTATAAAGCAAATTTTCTGTCAAAGATTCTTGGCTTCTACTGGAGGGAATGATTTGAAATTTGGTCTGAAGCTCAGAAATATAGAGTAATGTGTAAGCATTTTTTCAGTTTATCAGAGGCCCACTTCCTTGATACTTTGATTTTTTTCAATTTTGTCAAATGTCCACTTCCTGTTTGCCGATACTTTGACTTTTTACTGTAAACCAAATTGATGTCAAAAGATTTTTTACCTGTATTTGATATTAAGTCTGAGGCTAAGAAATGAAATGGTTTAGTAAAACTTCAAGAAATCACTGTATCCAGCAAATTACTGTATCAACACATTTGTGTGTCAAACAGAAATTGAATCCACAGTTACCTCAGTTTTCCTTTTCCCCGAGTTTCAGAATCGAATTTTCGGGGCCCTTCTGACAACGCCATTAAAACATGCTCTAGTTGTCTCAGTATAATTCTGACTGCCTCAAGCTCTTTCACTAAATAATTTTCATTTGATTAAATTCAGTGGTCGACATGCTGATGTCATATAATGCTGGGCTCAGAGTATCCTTTATTTAAAACAATTATACAGGAAGTCGACATTTTATGGACTTTAATCGTTTTAATTTCCAATATTTTATCACAACTGATAAGTAAGGCATTAAAACTAGATCAAATGACAACAAGCGTTTATTTGGAAATAAATAATAGCAGCAAATTGTTATTTTCGCAATTTTTTGCAGGGTGAGGATACATTTTTGTAGCCCAAGACCATAAAAAAATTGCCTTCATTTGAATCTTTCTGTAAAAAAATATTAAATAAGCTTTCATTTGATACCAAATTTCAGTACATTATCTATTGAATAAAGATGATAGTAAAATCAGAACATAATATAACAATTTTGGGTGGTGTACTTTAAAAGTTGTCCCATCTTTTCTGTGCAAGTGGGTTATATATTTTACGAAAGGATATGGAGTAAATGAACATGAGACCACAACACATTTGTTAATTCCTACTGCAATAAACTTTAATGAACTGTATGGCCATTTCGGAAATTAATTCCTCATCAGCAGCACTAGAATCCAAACATATAAAATCCACAATTTCAAAAAATATTTAAAATGGAAAAGACCAAACGAAATCCGAATAATCAATTACTTCAAATATAGCTAAGGCAAAACTAGGATTGAGGGAGTTAAACCTTAGGTTTAGAATTTACATAAATTTTGATATTAGTTGTCAACGAAGTGTACACGCGATACATCGATGGAAACATTCAACATTTCCAAATGAGCGCTCATCGTGTGAATCGTGTGCGTTCATCGTGTAGACCGTTTTCGTTCATCGTGTAAATCGTGTGCGCTCATCGTGTAACGTGTAACGTTCATAGCGTTTATCGTTTAACATGCGTTTACTCGTTTCATTAAAATTCCGCATTTTATAGATAGGTTTGTCAGTTTTCTGCCTCGAGTTTTCTACACAACACAGTTGTTATATTTCAATTTGTCTTTCAACCGCCGATTTTACAAGAAGAAAATAAAAAGATTATCAGATTAAGTATCACTGGCAATTTTTTGTCACAAAAACAGTTATTGTTTAGGAACACAAACGGTCCAACGATTACCGAAAACAACGACGATTTACCAAAAACAACCGAAAACTACCAAAAACTACCGAAAACAACTCATTATGCTAAACTCCTCACAGGAAGGGATCTTGGTGGAAGCTGTATACTGAGGGTACATAACTTACTCTGTCAGTTGGTAATGGGTCTGGAGCTGGCATGTCAGTTAACTGCTAGTAGTCTCTTGTGATTTCATGTTTATGTCCGTATATTTAGTTCTTTCAGTTTCAATTTTCACAATTGACTCAGTCCTGTTGCCAACTGAATTTTACTGTTGTTACGATTGTTTTTTGATTTATCACATTGGCTGTAGGGGGAAGGTTTGGGCCCAATAAAACTAGTTTAACCCCGCCGCAGCAGGTTTGCGCCTGTCCAAAGTCAGGAAATTTATTAAGCCTTTGTGTGTCTTGTTTTTTTTTTCTAGTTAGTTTACTTTATGTTTATAGGAGTCTAGGATGATGTTTATTTCGCAGAACTTGATTACTCTTTCTTCAGGGGCCGACTCCGTCCTGCTGTTGGGTGTGGGGTTTTCTCACCGTTCATTGAAGATCTTATGGTGGCTTTGAGTTGTTATTGCTCCCCTTTGGGTCGTTGTCTCTTTGACACATTCCCCGTTTCCCTTCTTTTTTTCTATTTTCAAAATGATTTTTTTCAGGATCAAATTTGTAAAGAAAAAGTCAGATGTCAATANCCCAAAAAAATGGTTGCTCCCTAAATTCATATGAAAATATTCATTTGTACTGGTATTTACTGGTCAATTATAATACAGTGTGCAAAGTTTGAATGATTCATACAAGGAATGAAAAGTTTCCCAATTTGAGATTATCATTCTCCAATTGTTTCCAATAGGGTTTCTTAACCGGCTTTCTACATTGTCGACTGACGACGCAGGTTAAAAAGAGATATCTTAACGGTACTTTTCTTGATTAATTTTCAACGAAATAAAATACACTGGGGGCAAAAACTTTGGACAATCAGATAAATATGAAAATATTACCATAAATGGTCTACAATACTAGAAGTCTCAACTATGTTTAAATGCAGCAACACTGAACATGACGAAACAAAGCTAACATAACAGAATCAGTGTTGCACGGCTAGAAAAGTTCACAAGAAATGTGTAGAAATTCAAATTGCACTGTACAGTTCGAATTTTCGCATCAAACATCGGTTGAATTTTCATAAATAGCTAACCAATTTTTACTATGCATGAATGACAGCAAAAATGCGATAAAATGTTTACCTCATATGTTTAATATTACCAGAGAGGATATATGACTCATGTAAAAAAAAAATCCCCGACCTATGTTTTGCCTGATTAAGATGAAATTTTCCCAATAAATGCTTAATCATATAAAAGTTTCTTTAGTTACTGGTAAAATTTATATTCTATACGTCCTTATTTTCGAGATAGACCTTATACGTAAAATTTATAAAGTTGCCGATTTCTATTTAGTGAATTAAGATTTTTGAAATTTTATGTTGGTGCATACCTTAGCATCACTGAACAACAGAATAAATAAAGATTTCATCAAAATTAGATGTGGTTGTATATGAAATATTTAAGAATTAAAACATAATGTATACCCTAAATGATGGCATATTACTATATTCCGAAAGAGAAGAAATTTTATTTCATGTCAGTGGTAAGTTAGGCTTTGTCAACGCTATTTTTGTGATGTTATGTACTTTTGTCCTGAATATACATGCAAGACCTGTAATATTGCCACTGTATGTTAAAACTTGATTAAATAAAATTTAATTAAAAAGAAGTTGTTTTCGGTAGTTTTCGGTTGTTTTTGATAGTTTCCGGTAGTTTTCGGTTCTTTTAGGTAGTTTACGGTAAATCGTCGTTGCTTTTGGTAAGTCGTCGAACCCGAACGCAAACCTTTATTTAATCAACATAAAATATTCAATCTTAATAATGCAAGCTCTTCAATATATATAGTAGAACAATAGAAGTTTAATCAGATATAGCATATTATATCTACTGTTAAATCATAGGAAGTTTTAGTTTTATATTGCAGTCACTGGTACAATATAAAATAATGAAAAAAGTGCCCTTTCTTTTATATTTATTGTTAAATTATGTCAAGTTTTAGTATTGTGGACACCGGTATAATATAAAATAGAGAAAAGCTCCCTTTCTTTTATATTAATGGATAAATTTTATAAAGTTTAAGTATTGCGGACACCGGTATAATATTAAATAGAGAAAAAGCTCCCTTTCTTTTATATTTATGGTTAAATTTTATTAAGTTTTAGTATTGCGGACACCGGTATAATATAAAATAGAGAAAAAAATATAAAGTAGAGAAAAAGCTCCCTTTCTTTTATATTTATGACAAAATTTTTTAAAGTTTTGGTATTTCGGACACCGGTATAATATTAAATAGAGAAAAAGCTCCATTTCTTTTATATTTATGGTAAAATTTTATAAAGTTTTAGTATTGCGAACACTGGTATAATATTAGATAGAGAAAAAGTGCACTTTCTTTTATATTTATGGTTAAATTATATGAAGTTTTAGTATTGCGGACACTGTTATAATATAAAATAGAGAAAAAGCTCGCTTTCTTTTATATATATGTTTAAATTTTATAAAGTTTAGTATTGCGGACACCAGTATAATATCAAATAGAGAAAAAGCTCCATTTGTTTTATATTTATGGTTGAATTATGTAAAGTTTTAGTATTGCGGACACCGGTATAATATTAAATAGAGAAAAAGCTCCCTTTCTTTTATATTTATAAATACATTTTATAAAGTTTTCGTATTGTGGGCACCGGAACAATATTTAATATAGAAAAGCTATCTTTCTTTTATATTTATAGTTAAACTTTATTAAGTTTTAGTATTGCGGACACAAGTATAATATTAAATAGAGAAAAAGTGCACTTTCTTTTCTATTTATGCTTAAATTTTATAATGTTTTAGTATTGTGGACACCGGTATAATATTAAATAGAGCAAAAGTCACCTTTCTTTTATATTTACGGTTAAATTTTATAATGTTTTAGTATTGCCGACATCGGTATAATATTAAATAGAGAAAAATGTCCCTTTCTTTTATATTTATGGTTAAATTTTATAAAGTTTTAGTATCGCGGACACTGGTGTAAAATAAGATAGAGAGAATGTGCCCTTACTTACATATTAATTGTTAATTAAGTCTCCCAAACGAAGATTGGAGAGACTTATAGTTTTTGGTCCGTTTCTTATTATTAAGTCTCCCAAACGAAGTTGGGAGACTTACTGTTTTTGTTGCGTTTCTTATTAAGTCGCCCAAACGAAGTTTGGCGACTTTTGTTTTTGCTCCGTTTTTTATTATTATTATTATTATTAAGGTCTTTCACGACATTAGTCGTGAAAGCCTTATTGTTATTCTTCTGAACTTGAACTAGAATTTTGACACAAATTTCACAAAATTCATCTTAAAAACTATTTGACATATCATTTTGATATCTGGTAGGGTAGGTTGGCCACACAATAGCAATTCAAAAGTCACCCTGCTAAACAAACCTATTTATAGTAATAGAGTTATCTCCCCTGATCTGAAAAACCTTGTTAGCAGATAAGCCCCGAAACCGTAACAGGTGGCTTATTAATTATAATAACAAAAATGTTTGTTAGGTCAAGACAAAGCTTCATCACATTCGTCAAGTAGCGGTATGATTTTTTTGAGTTATTGCCCCTTTAAGATTTCAAGTTTTCGTAATTTGTTTTATCTCAGAAACCGTTAGTCGTAGGGACCTGGGGTCTTTAGCTTTGATCATTAGTGATATTAAGTCATTTAAAAATGCCAAGGTCAAACGTCATCGCTGACCTTTATCGATGACCTCTACCCTTGTTATCGCTTAAACTCAGAAACCATAATAGATGGCTGATCAAAGGTAATGAGAAAAATGTTCATTGCTGTAAGACGCAACTTCGTTACATTTGGGACAAAAAGATTCGGCAACTTTTTCTATGAGTTATTGCCCTTTAAATGTTTTTTTTAATTTGGTTTTCGCCTATTATCTAATAACCATAACAGATGGCTGATCAAAATTTTTTAGTAAAAATGATCAAAATATTAAGGGCAATATTTATGCTATCAAACCAAAGACATCCGATTAACTTTGAAAGAGTTATTCCCCCATATTATATCATTTTGGATGTTTTGGCTGGTTTTGGGCTTTTATCTTGAAAACAATAATAGATGGGTGAATTCTTATTTAGGCAAAAATGTTGCAAATGTCAAGGACTATATTTATTCTTTTGGGACCAAAGACCTCTAATGAACTTGGAAAGAGTTATTTCCCATTATTTGTTATAAATTTTGATCTTTAGCTAGTTTATTGCTATTAACTCCAAAACCGTAATAGATGGTGATAAAAATTTATTACCAAAATGTTGAGAATGACAAGGGCTACTTTTTTTGTTCAAGACCGAAGTCGTCCGGAGAGCCCTGAAAGAGTTATTTCCCTTTATATTTTAAAATTTTTCGGTATTTGGCTATATTATTGCTATTATCTCAAAAACCGCAAGAGATGGCTGATTAAAATTATTGGATGAAATGTAGAGAATCTTATAAGCTTTATTTGAGGTGGGAAGTTTTTTTCTGTCCGACGTCTCAGAAAAAAGTTATAGCCTCTGATAAGTTTTCAATTTTGGGTTTTTAGCTATATCCTTGAAATGCGTAGAAGATAGCCGTTAAAATATTTCTACAAAAATATAGACCATATCAAGGGCTACATTTCTTGTAATGACAGAGAAGTTGTCCGATGCACCCTTAAAGAGTTATTTCCTCTTAAATGCTGATTTTTTTGGTTTTCGGCTATTATTCCGGTTATCTCAAAAACCGTTAAAAATGGCTTATAAATTATATTTACAAAAATGTTCAGGAGGGCCATATTCACTTAAAAATACCCGATGCGGAGTTGTCCGATATCCGTAAAAAATTTTATTTCAAATTAATTAAGGTCTTTCACGACATCAGTCGTGAAAGCCTTATTGTTATTCTTCTGAACTTGAACTAGAATTTGGACACAATTCATCTTAAAAACTATTTGACATATCATTTTGATATTTGGTAGGGTAGGTTGGCCACACAATAGCAATTCAAAAGTCACCCTGCTAAACAAACCTATTTATAGTAACAGAGTTATCTCCCCTGATCTGAAAAACATTGTTAACAGATTAGCTCCGAAACCGTAACAGATGGCTTATTAATTATATGACAAAAATGTTTGTTAGGTCAAGACAAAGCTTCGTCACATTTGCTTCGTCAAGTAGCGGTATGATTTTTTTGAGTTATTGCCCCTTTAAGATTTCAAGTTTTAGTAATTTTTTTTTATCTCAGAAACCGTAAGTCGTAGGGACCTGGGGACTTCAGCATTGATCATTGGTGATATTAAGTCATTTAAAAATGCCAAGGTCAAAGGTCATCGCTGACCTTTATCGATGACCTCTACCCTTGTTATCGCTTGAACTCAGAAACCATAATAGATGGCTGATCAAAGGTAATGAGAAAAGTGTTCATTGCTGTAAGACGCAACTTCGTTACATTTGGGTCAAAAAGATTCGGAAACTTTTTCTATGAGTTATTGCCCTTCAAATGTTTTTTTAATTTGGTTTTCGCCTATTATCTTAATAACCATAACAGATGGCTGATCAAAATTTTGTAGCAAAAATGATCAAAATATTAAGGGCAATATTTATGCTATCAAACCAAAGATATCCGATCAACTTTGAAAGAGTTATTCCCCCCATATTATATCATTTTGGGTGTTTTGGCTGGTTTTCGGCTTTTATCTTGAAAACAATAATAGATGGGTGAATTCTTATTTAGGCAAAAATGTTGTAAATGTCAAGGACTATATTTATTCTTTTGGGACCAAAGACCTCTAATGAACTTGGAAAGAGTTATTTCCCGTTATTTGTATAAATTTTGATCTTTAGCTAGTTTATTGCTATTAACTCGTAAACCGTAAGAGATGGTGATAAAAATTTATTACCAAAATGTTGAGAATGACACGGGCTACTTTTTTTGTTCAAGACCGAAGTCGTCCGGAGAACCCTGAAAGAGTTATTTCCCTTTATATTTAAAAATTTTTCGGTATTTGGCTATATTATTGCTATTATCCCAAAAACCGCAAGAACTGGCTGATTAAAATCATTGGATGAAATGTAGAGAATCTTATAAGCTTCATTTGAGGTGGGAAGTTTTTTTCTGTCCGACGTCTCAGAAAAAAGTTATAGCCCCTGATAAGTTTTCAATTTTGGGTTTTTAGCTATATCCTTGAAATGCGTAGAAGATAGCCGTTAAAATATTTCTACAAAAATGTAGACCATATCAGGGGCTACATTTTTGTAATGACAGCGAAGTTGTCCGATGCACCCTTAAAGAGTTATTCCCTCTTAAATACTGAATTTTTCTGGTTTTCGGCTATTATTCCGGTTATCTCAAAAACCGTAAAAAATGGGTGATAAATTATATTTACAAAAATGTTCAGGAGGGTCATATTCACTTAAAAATACCCGATGCGGAGTTGTCCGATATCCGTAAAAAATTTTATTTCAAATTAATTAAGGCCTTTCACGACATCAGTCGTGAAAGCCTTATTGTTATTCTTCTGAACTTGAACTAGAATTTGGACACAATTCATCTTAAAAACTATTTGACATATCATTTTGATATTTGATAGGGTAGGTTGGCCACACAATAGCAATTCAAAAGTCACCCTGCTAAACAAACCTATTTATAGTAACAGAGTTATCTCCCCTGATCTGAAAAACTTTGTTAGCAGATAAGCTCCGAAACCGTAACAGATGGCCTATTAATTATAATCACAAAAATGTTTGTTAGGTCAAGACAAAGCTTCGTCATATTTGCTTCGTCAAGTAGTGGTATGATTTTTTTGAGTTATTGCCCCTTAAAATTTCAAGTTTTCGTATTTTTTTTATCTCAGAAACCGTTAGTCGTAGGGACCTGGGGTCAGCATTGATCATTAGTGATATAAAGTCATTTAAAAATGCCAAGGTCAAAGGTCATCGCTGACCTTTATCG
>MJUU01045808.1:1149-25909 GCA_002080025.1 Modiolus philippinarum
CAATAGTCCTTTGGTGGTCCCTTACAAAAAAGCTGTTTTGTACTTGTATTGTGTCCACATTTGTACTGTGTCCACAAATATATTGTGTCCACATACACTTAAGTTTACACTTGCCATATTGATTCAGGGTTCAATTAGCGGGGGGTATAACTGGCTGCCATTTGGCGACAGCTCTAGTTCAAATTTCAGTGGACGACATGCTGCGGTCGTATCATGCTGTGCTCAGCGTAGCCCTTTATTGTAACTATAACTTAAAGCTCAGAATCTTACCAAAATCTGAAGTGTTTGTTCCAATATCTTACTTATATAACTCGGATGTATCAAAAATGTGTTGTAAAAGTGAAATCTAAATTAGATTTCTGTGATATCCAACAAACAATATAATAAAAATAAAAAATATAAACCGCCCGCCAGCATCTAATTTTAAATAAAAAGGCTTGAGACACAAACAATTTATTTTGAGAGGCTTAAGAAAGTGATTTTTTACATTCCTTCTCTATTAGAATACTGTATAGTGGGTAATTTTTGTGTGTGGAAAATTTTACAGATTTGAGTGGAATGGTATGTGAAAAATTATAGCATTTTTAATTTTTGCAGATAATGAATAGTTGTATAAATTTTTTTTTTCGTAGATAAAGATAAAAATTTTGGAAAAGTTAATAAATGTGTATATTTCTGAATAACAATTTCATTAATTGAATTTCTTGACCTGCAATCATTAGACCAATTAATGCATGCTCTGCATGCTATAGGTAACTCGTTAACAGTTAACGACAATGACAATATAATTATCAAATTAATCCATTGATGTTTAAATAGACAAATAATTAAATTTGATTAAAGTTAGAATGTAATAAAAAGAAAATTGTTGCATCAGATTTTACAAGTGAAACACAATATTTTTTAAGTATTAGACTGTATAATATTTTCACTGAATTTATTTTCACAATTTTAGTCCATCCGCGAAAATAAAAACCTCTCCAAAGTAACCTGCTAAATGGTATCTAAACTGAAGTTACCATAAAATAAGTTTTTGCTGATGGCAATTTTGACAACTTAGGCCAAAATAAAAATATTGTTTGTTTCCCCTTACCCTACCGACTCTGAAAAAATGGCCCTACTCAAATAATTTTATTGACTTCTCAGAAATTTTTATTTACTCAAATTTGGATGAAAAATAGTAATTTCTAATCTATTTTTAGTAAAAATTATAAAAAAAATATACTCCCTACCTACCTACTCAACATTTTTAGGTAGGGTCGGGTAAGGGGAAACAAACATTTTTCTGATTATGGTCTTATGTCTCTTCAGTATAGCCTGCAGGCCATAATTGTATATTGTCTAATGAAATGATTTATATTGATACAACTTTTTCATCATCTGTCTTTCATCTCTAATTAATCTTAAAAAATATTAACTCATGTAATTACAAAAACAGATGCCATAAAAAAATCTGAGGTTTAAATTATTTGTACTGTATTACTGCTCCTGTGTCTTGTCATTCAGTTCTTTAACCTGTCAGTCTGTCACTGCTACCATCAAGTTTTTGTCTCTAATGGTGAAGGCTTGTATGATCTTGTTTAATTGTGGCATGCATTTTCAGATCTGTTATACCCCTCCCGCTTTAGCAGTTGGTATATAGGGATCACGGTGTCTGTCTGTCTGTTCATTTGTTAGTCCTTCCTACATTGGATACTTGCTTTGTGGCAATTTAACTACTTTTAGACCAATTGATGAAGTTCATTGAAACTTTCACAGAATGTTAAGTAAGCATTGACATTGTGCACCATCTCTTTGAAAATTTTATTGAGGTATATATTAGTAAGCTTTGCTCACAGTTTTTCTGGTTTTATATTCTTTTTATAAGGCCATCAAAATTTTGCCGTCGTATATTTGTTTGGTTTGGTTGTGGTGGTGTAGGAGGATTTGACAGATTGACTTTGCCATCACTTGGCGTCTGTAGGTGTGCACCTGTCCGTCGTAAACTTTTTCAAAAAATCATCTCCTCTGAAACCACTGGGCCAATTTTAACCAAACTTGGCTTGAATCATTACAAGGGTATCTTGAATCAAAATTGTGTTCGATTAGTCTGAGGACAAAACAACATGGCTGTGGTTACTAAAAATAGCACATAGGGGTAAATTGCTGTTTTTGGCAAATAACTCAAAAACCATTACAGATATTAAAGATCTCTCAGGAGTAAAAGTGATCAGCATGACAAAATCTACTGCCCTGCAATTTGAAGAAAATCCAAAAACCTGTTGTGTAGCTATTGCCCTTTTTCGCTGAAATTTTCAAAATTTTAATACTTTTTTTATTTTTTATCCAAAAAAACTACAATGTATAATAGATAGAGGTCAACTTTATAAAAAATTCAAAATTGATATGCATATCAAAATATACCCACCTAGAATATTTCAAGAAAATCTGAATACGTATAGAGGAGTTATTGCCCTGATTGGTCAGATTTTGTAACTTTATACATTTTGCCTTGTATTTCAATAAAGATTTGAGATAGAGGTTAAAATTTAAAGCGAGAATGTTTAGTATGTCAAGGATTACATTTTATCTTCATGATGGACATGGTGGACCTCATCCAAGATGGCCGCCAGCAGGAACTAAGTTTAACATTGAACCCTTTGGGAAAACACATTCAAAGATCTTCTCCTCTGAGACTACGTGGCTAATTGGAACCATACTTGTTATACCCCCCGCAAACAAAGTTTGGGGGGGTATATAGGAATCACCCTGTCCGTCCGTCCGTCCATCCGTCTGTCCGTCCATGTACCTTGTGAGTGCATGTTCTCCTAATTGGCTGCTTGGATTTTCATGAAATGTTACACAGTTGTAGTACACCATCTGAAGATATGCATGAAGTCATATGGTTGCTGCCGCTAATTTGGAAAGGGAGATAATTTGCCTTTGAATATTTTCTCGAAAAGGGGGGGGGAGGATGAACCTTGTCTGTGCATTTTCTCCTAAACGGCTGCTTGGATTTTGATCAAATGTTGCACAGTTGTAGTACACCACCTGAAGATGTGCATGAAATAATATGATTTCTTTCTGAAATTTTAAAAGGGAGATAATTTGTCTTTGAATATTTTCTCAAAAAGGGGGAGGCCGAATCTTGTCAGCACATGTTCTCCTAAACGTCTGCTTACACAGTTGTAGTACACCACCTGAAGATGTGCATGAAGTCATATGGTTGCTGCCATAAATTTGGAAGGGGAGATAATTTGTCTTTGAATATTTTCTCGAAAAGGGGGGAGGACAAACCTTGTCAGCTCATGTTCTCCTAAACAGCTGTTTGGATTTTGATGAAATGCTGCACAGTTGTAGTACACAACCTGAAGATGTGCTTGAAATAATATGGTTCCTTTCTGAAATTTTGAAGGGGAGATAATTTGTCTTTGAATATTTTCTCAAAAAGGGGGAGGCCGAATCTTGTCAGCGCATGTTCTCCTAAACGGCTGCTTGGATTTTGATGAAATGTTACACAGTTGTAGTACACCACCTGAAGATGTGCATGAAGTAATATGGATGCTGCTAGAAATTTTGAAAAGGAGATAATTCATCTTTGAATATTTTCTGGTTAAAAGGAGGACGAAATTTGTTAGGGCATGTTCTCTACAATGGGTATCTGGATTTTGACGAAATGTTACACAGTTGTAGTATACCACCTGAAGATTTGCATGAAATAATATGGTAGCTGTCCGAAATTTTGAAAAGGAGATAATTCTTCTTTGAATAATTTCATGAAAAAAGAGGGAAGGTATATCAATGTGTCCATGAATTGTGTCCACATGCACTTAAATTTACACTTATATTGATTCAGGGTTCAGTTAGCGGGTGGTATAACTGGCTGCCATTCGGCGACAGCTCTAGTTCACAACTGTCCTTAGTTGGTCCCCTTTGGAAAATATGTCTGGCAAGTGAGGATCAGATACATATTGGCCGCCAGCTAACAACGTAGTATAACATTGGTTTCTATGGGAAAACACATTCAAAGATCTTCTCTTCTTAGACTACTTTGGCCAATTGGAACCATACTTGGTCACAAGTGTCCTTAGTTGGTCCCCTTTGGAAAATGTGTCCGGCAAGTCCCCATCAGATCCAAGATGGCTGCCAGCGGGGAACTTAGTTTAACGTTGTTCCCTATGGGAAAACACATTCAAGGATCTTCTCATAGACTACTTGTCCAATCGAAACCATACTTGGTCACAACTGTCCTTAGTTGGTCTCCTTTGAAAAAATGTTTCCGACAAGTCCCCATTGGATCCTAGATGACCACCAGCGGGGAACTTAGTTTAACATTGGACCGGGGAACTTATTTCAACATTGGACAGGGGAACTTAGTTTAACATTGGACCCTATGGAAAAACACATTCAAAGATCGTGTCCTCTGAAACTACTTTGATAATTGGAACAAAATCTACAACTGTCCTTTATTGGCTGTCTTTGAGAAATGTGCCTGGCAAGTCCACGTCATATCCAAGATGGCCGCCAGTGTCGAACTTAGTTTAACATTGGACCCTATGGGAAAACACATTAAAAGATCTCCTCTCTGAAACTACTTTTCCTTTTTCGTCGTCGTCATCCGCTTCGTCGTCTATACACAATTTTGTTTTTGGTCAATTAATTAAGTTCCAGGTGATCAATCCTTATGAAATTTTAACACAATGTTTCTTGACACAAAAGGAAGGTTGACTTTGGTTTTGGATTTTGTGGCCCATCCCGTTTTTAAAAAAGGGGGTAATAAAGGGCAATACTGGGTGTTTTCACATAATTAGATGTAAAATTTTTATTATTTATCAGATTTTAATGAGGTTTCTCTCATTGTGCTCTTGTTGAAATTTTCAATCAGTAGAGGGTCAACGGATTTCACGTTGCATGTACCATTCATGAGGTAAATTGGGCCTAAAAGGTGCAAACTCAAAAATTTTATTTTTCTTTATTTCTAGTCCGATTTTGATGCAGTTTTTTTAAAATGGATTCCTTATGAAAAATTAACATAGCGCTTCACTATTAGTTTTATTTGATAACCTGTTTCCTTTCGGAGCTATGTGAGGCCAAACGGGGCCAATTGCAATTATGCAGATTATGTAATTTTTTTTATTTCTCATCGGATTTCGGCGGTTTTTTTTTCTTTAGATTACTCTTGTTGTAAGCTTTCATAGAATGTAACAGATTTAGCATATCTCCAACTGATTCTGATCTACATGTATAAGGGTTCAAATGGGAGGAAGTTGCCATTTTCAAAATATGTAAATTTATTTTTTTACTCGGATTTCGATGGGATTTTTTTCTTTAGATTCTTCTTGTCGTGGGCTTTCAGTACTATGTCAGCTTATTTTTCGTAGCCCTTAAGGTTCTGAGCTTTAATGGGTCAAAGGGACCAAAATTGCAATTTCCCAGAATATGTAAAATCTTTATTTCTCATCGGATTTCGATGTTTTTTGATATTCCCGTTGATGTAAGCTGTCGGTATTATGTCAACAAATTTAGCATAATTCTTACAGATTCCGAGCTTTCAGGGATCATAAGTGCTTAATTCTATGTTCCCAAGTTTGTGCCCAGCTAATTACTGTGTCAATCTCCTTATTATATCCATCTAGTTTCTGTGTCAACTTCACTTTAAATTGCACTTGTTCAAATTATATGGTCAAAATGCTGCGGTTGTATCATTCTGCGCTTAGCCCTTTATTTTTCCTTGGATTCCTCCTTTAGCCTTCGGTAGTATGCAAACAGATTTGACATACATGTAGCTCTTGATGTTTCATTTCCGAGCTATAAGGTGTCAAAGAGGTCGAAATTGCAATTTGCAAAGTACGTGAAATCTTTATTTTTTGTCAGATTTCAATGGGATTTTTTTCTTTTGATTCCTCTTGTAAGATTTTGGTAGTATGTAAATAGACTTGGCAAAAATCTTGCTGATTTTCTTTTAGCTTTAAGGGGTTAAAGGGGCCAAAATTGTAGTCTTTAAAATATGTAATTTTTTTTTATCGGATTTTAATGGGGTTCATTTCTTCAGATCCTCTTATCGTAAGGTTTAAGTAGTATGTAAACTTATTTTTCTTACCTCTTATCATTACTGAGCCATAAGGGGCCAAACAGGACCCAAGTTGCAGTTTTGCAAATAACCTGAAATTTTATTCTGTTCGGATATAGATTGAATTTTTCCTTTTGTTTTTCTTTTGATCTGAAGATTTAGTTTGGAGTATACAGATTTTGCAAAGCTCTTACCGTTTTCAAACTTTAAGGTATCAAAAAGGCCTTTTTTTATCTTCCCTAATTTGTGTCTGTGTGAAGCAGCTTATTGTGCCCATCTAACTTCTGTGTCAAGCTCTTTACTGTGTCCATATTCTTTTTTGAACTATGTCCGTTTGTGCGTCAACAACTTTTCCGATAAAGATTTCTTGGCTCGTATAAGAGGGAAGATTTGAAATTTGGTCTGGAGTATGGAAATGATGACTTGTGTAAGCGATTTTCAGGTTTGTCGGGTTTCCAATTCCTGTTTGCTGATACTGTGATTTTTAACTATAAACCAAATTTCCATCAAAGATTTATTGGCTTTTGTAAGTGGGAATGATCTGAAATTTGGTCTGAGCTTGCAAACGATGAGTTGTATTGTGTAAGCAGTTTTCAAGTTTATCGGGTGTCCACTTCCTGTTTTCCGATAATTTGATTTTTTTACTAAAAACCAAATTTCCATCAAAGATTTTTTGGCTTCTATAAGTGGAAAGGATTTCAAATTTGGTCTGAAGCTTGAAAATGATGAGTTGTATTGCATAAGCAGTTATCAAGTTTGTGGAGTGTCCCCTTCCTGTTAGCCGATAATGTGATTGTTTTTACTATACACCAAATTTTCGTCAAAGACTTCTTGGCTTTTATAGGTGGTAATGATATGGAATTTGGTCTGAAGCTTAAAAATGATGAGTTATATTGTGTCAGCAATTTTCAAGTTTAAAGGGTTCACTTCCTGTTTGCCGATACTTTGATTTTTAACTATAAATCAAATTTTCGTCAAAGATTTCTTAGCTTGTATAAGTTGGAAGGATTTGAAATTTGGTCTGAAGCTCGGAAATGATGAGTTGTTCTGTGTGATTAAATAAGCTGTTTTTAAGTTTGTTGAGGATACACTTCCTGTTTGCTGATACTTTAATTTTTAACTATAAACCTTTTTGGCCAAGGATTTTTTTACTTGTATCAGTTGGAATAATTTTCATCTCATCTGAATCTAAGAAATGACATGATTTGGTAAAATCACTGTGTCGAGCAAATTACTGTATCAACACAGTGTGTCAAACAGAATGTGAATCCACATTTATTTCAATTTTAATTTTGCCCCGAGTTTCAGGATCAATATTGGGGCCCTTCCAGTTTCGACCTGCCCTAGTACTTACTCAAACTTAAACGGTCGACATGCTGCAGATGTATCATTCTGAGCTCGGCGTAGCCCTTTATTAGCATTACAGAAATTTTTCCATTGATCTATTAATTGTACATGTAATTGATGTTGTAATTCAAACTCTTTATGATTTTGTCATATTGTTGGATGCATTTGAAGACATTTCAGTGCTCTTCTTCCTATTTACTGATTCAGCTTTAACACTGTCATCGTGACAGAGTTTAGTTTTCATCGGATTTCCTAGCAAAGATAATTTATATACATTTCAAATTTGTCAGCAGCAATAATTATTTTTCCAACTTTTTAAGTTGAATTCTTCTTTTTTTATAGTGTTGTGAATTTTCTTGTACTGTATATTTAATTTCCAGTAAAGTCAATTTCTGTTTTTTTCAACAGAAAAGCATTTTACGCAGAAGTTTTTTTTTATTTTCATGGCATATAATATTATGCTGTTTCAACCTTGTCGAGGTTATTAGATGCTGAAAGTTGATATCAAGATACAAAAGCTTAATAAATTTCGTACAAACACAGGTACACAACAAAACTCATTTCATATCTTCTGACTTCACAATATCAGAAACTCTAAAAAGGGTCCTTTCCCGAAATTCCGTCCATTTTTCTACACTTTCCCGTTTGACGGGTGGGATTTTTTTTTTACAAAGACTCTAAAAGAGAACGCTTTTTCTCGTTTCACGGGTTCAATTTTCAACAGTTCCCGCTTCACGCTGGACATCCTTTCCTAGTCATGAAGGGAAACAATGACAATAATATCCCCCTTGAATCCGAAAACATTGTCCTACTCAAGGGCAACCTTGAACATGGTATATTACAACATTTGATTTCATTTGAATGACAAAACATTTTGTAATTCTGAATATTTCGCACATGTAGATGGTACAATTCTGGAATTGGCCGAATACTGTAAACGTATTAATTTTCGCGGTATGCTAATTTTTGCAGTTCCAAGGGAGATCTTTGAATGCATTTCCCATAGGGTCTTATGTTAAATTATGTTCTCCACTGGCGGCCATATTTGATAATATATCATCATAAGAATCAAACGGTTTGAAGGAGATCACCCAAGGACTGGTGTGTTCAAATTTAATCAAACTATTCAAGCGGTTCCAGAGGAGATTTGAATGCATTTTCCATTGGCTTTTAATTTTAAGCTATGTTTCCCTGTGGCGGCCATCTTGGGTGAGATTCGAACCTTCTGATAAGTGGAAATTGTTGTCCCTGATAAATTTAAGAATTTTTAATTCAAATTTGACTCCTCAAAAAGTTTTGAAATGCAAGTCAAAACATATTAAAATCGTCGACCAAAATGCAATAACTCCTCCATAATTTACATATTTTCTTCATCATAATTCACGAACTAACTATGCTGATCATGCTTGTAATTTTCACTGCATTTCTATTTGGCAAATTTACGAAATCCACAGTAACGGTTTTCGAGTTATTTGCAGAAAACAACAATTTGTCCCTGTGTTCTATTTTTAGGAAACAGCAGCCATGATTGTCTACAAACTTAAATATCACCAACTTGAAAGTTCATATCCTGAATATGGTTCAGGTCAAGTTTTAGTGGTATTGGCTAAGCAGTTTCAGAGGACATCTTTGAAAAAATAACGCCGACGCCGACAACGATACCGGACGCCAACTGATAGCTGTAGCTCGTAAGGCGCTTGTGGCCAAGTGATAAAAAGAGCAAAATACAATGTGAATAAACAGCAAAATGCAAACATCGTTAGATGGACTTAAAGAACGGAATAAACGACATTGACCGCGCAGTCAGCCCCATGTCAATCTATCGTTGCCAGGCCTATATCCATGTTAAGTGGGCTTGCCAGGTTACGTTTGTTTGGTTTGTTTTACGTTCCAAAACTGACATTTCTAAATAAAGAACATTATGAACTATACTTACGAAAATATCAGCTAGGTGTATACAATACAATATCGAATAATTAATTTGATTAGCAATATACACCAAACATCGGATATACGCAATTATTCCGAATATATATAGATCATGTTGAATATTTCAAAATAAAAGGCATTAGAAAGTGTATTTCAATTTTGCCATTCGTAGGAAGCCCCATTACAAATGCTACCGTTGTCGCTAGAAAATGAGATTACGACCAACTGTAGAGACGGTTCAAACGAATAAATTTTATGCACTTCAAATAATAGTTTTCGTTTCTTTCCAGCCATTGGAAATATGAATATAATACAAAATACCTATTAAAATGAAGCCATGTGGAGTACCCTTCAGGAGATGAGGAAAGGGGCGTTATCCGTGCGTGCAGCTGCTAAGAAATATAAGGTTCCAAAAGTCATCCCCTTCGGAAAAAATAAATAAAGTTGCAGAACGGACTAAATATGGAAAATGCACGGCTCAATCCGAACAAAAAGAAAGACAGTTGGTTGAATAAGTACAAAAAGAGCAAGTCTTGGAGTAGGATTCACAGAAAAATCGTTTTTCGATTTGCGAGACAGTTTGATAAAAAGGATGAAAATGTATCTTAAAAATTTTAAAGGAATTGAAAATCAGACATACAGATATTATTTTGCAATCGCCTAAACCTTCATCTACTGGTAATAACAACAATGCCATGAACAAGAGTCTGATCAAAGTACTTAAAATAAAAAAGAACTTAGGGATGTTCTTTTGTCATGTTTATGTATTTCTGTCAGATTTTTGGACTTTTCTGCTTTTATCCATTTAAAATCATAATAAGTTTTTGCTCGGTGACACCCTAATTTTTTTTCCCTTAATTTCATTTTATATATCTTTTAGAGCATTCTGACAAAATTTTATTCAGTTGGTGTTACTTTGTCACACTCATTATTGGATGAACATTGCCCATGTTAAACCTATGAAAAATGCAGAGGAGTTCAGTTTCACACCATTTTATTAAACACTCGTATCTCAAAAATTACATCGGTAACCTATCGATTTTTCTAGCTGAAATAACTTCTTTTTCAATTTTCTAACAAAAAAAAACTTCATTTAAAAAACTTCATTTAAAAAACAAAAAAAAATCTATTTGAAATCCTTGTAATTTTTAAATTGACCAGCAAACATCCTTAAAAGAAATAATTTTATGTACAAGCCTTACCTTGTTTGGAACATGGATGAGACTGTGTCACCCCTATAGCATTAGCCACTAAAGCATCTTGCAAAAAGAGCAAGCAAACTCTACATACGAAAACATCCGATGCTAGAAAAATTATTAATGTGATAGCGTGTTGCAATGCTTCAGGGAACATCCTTCCTCCACATGTCATTATATCTTGAAAGACTAAGGAGTTATGACACTGAAAATGCATCGTCGTCAACAAACATCGGTGTCTGAAAGTGGTTAAATTAAAACTGGGATAGGGAAACCTTCGTTTGAAGACACATTTTTTTAAAGAATGTTGGAGAAAACTGACCCAAACGTATCATTATTTTTGGCCACGAATCCTATCACCGTTTAGAATAGATTCAATTGGCAAGAGAGAACAATTTATTGAATTACCTAAGTAAGACATGCCACTGGACTCCAAGTTTTTACTGAGCTGTTTTAAGTTTCACAAAGCGTTGAAACGACTATATAGATAACAAACTACGGTAGTTACTGTTTATTTATTTTCTGCATATGCGCATTTCGACAAATTACATCTCATCAGTGCAGATCAAACCAAAACATTTGAAAGTCAATTGACCGAAAAACATGTTAAAACTGATTATAAATAACATAATACCGAAGTTGCTGTTAATTTATGAGTTCACAGCATCTACTGGTAATGTTGTTGGCCACTGCCAAAGAGTTCGGCATGGATGGCATTAGTGATTCCGTCAAGCATACAAAGTGGCTTTTGTACAACCGTTGTTTTCCATAAAATCCATGCGCAATACCAGAATTCACATACGAACCACCTACTTTATATTTTGAAACACGTAAAGAAATCAATGCAAGCCAAAGTGAGACCCAATAATTGTCAGCAAATTACTTCAAAACAACTATAACTTGAGAAAATGATATAATTAAAGTTCCTGTGGTGCCTGTAGTCCATCAATTACAACGTGGAGACGAAGAATTCCACGAAATACAGCCGTCTCAAACATTTACCGTAACTGTCGACGTGTATTCTCATTCGTATTGGTGTACATCTATCAAATTCACCCATAAGTCGAACACTTTCGCCCGTAAGTCGGACTGTCAAAACTAGACCTACCCTCCAAACAAATGATTGCATTTTATAGAAGAATGGCAATGAAAATCTAAAAGGGTAAAATCAAACTCTTTAAGATCTGTTGTAAAACTCAGCTGCCATTTATCAACATCAAAGTTTCACAATACTCACAGTGTGCCTTTTATAAAAAAAAAATGTTAGCACGTATATCTATTGTTTTATTCTTGTATTGTAGTTTGTTTTAGAACAAAGCAATATCTGACATTCAAGTAGCTAGGGCAATATAATGCAAATATTTTTGAGCAAGATTATCAACCGTTTGTAATCATTGCTGGCTTGATGTGTAAACTGCTGATATGTTCGGAACATACTTGACATAAAGTCCAGTGACAGGAGACACTAAACCGATATCAGTGTGTATGTACATGAAAACCATTAAGTTCGCTTATAATGATGATTGATGTTAGTTAATACATTATGAAAGAACAAGCAGAATACGTAATCAATAAACATGATTTTTTGTCTGTGCCGCCTGTATTGTCGGTGCTATTTTTCTAACAAGTGGATATTAATGGTATATTTATAGACAACATGGTGTAATCCGAAAGCCACTTAGTGGCTGAATTAAGAGTTATTAAAACCACCCGAAAGATATCAGGTGAGGGAAGGCCTATTACCGTCTGATACAGTGCTTTTTGTCCGAAATTTGCTTTTTGTCCGATTTTACTTATTGTACGAAATTTTGCGTTTAGTCCGTCGCTTTTTGTCCGTTTTGCTTTTTGTCCAGTTTGCTTTTTGTCCGTCGCTTTTTGTCCGATTTTGCTTTTTGTCCGATAATTCTGCTTTTTGTCTATTTTTTCTTACGTTTAGTCCAACGCTTTTTGTCCAATTTGCTATTTGTCCGAAAATTTTGCTTTTTGTCCGAAACTTTTTGCGTTTTGTCCGTGTTTTATGCATCTTCCATTTTCAAATACAACCGGGTATTGCGTTGCTTCCAAATTTATGACTTTAAAGCCAAACCACCCGATTGCACTTGCTCTTTCCCATTAAATTAGAGTCCGACTGGACACGTTATAACTGGCCTCAAACTACCATATATCCTCTCAAAAGGTACCAAATTCCGTGAACCCCAGAACATCAACTGGAGGTAAAACTGCAAGATTATGATGGTTGCAGTCGAGGACTATGATAGGAAGTGTGCAAAGAAAGAGAAAGAGGACGTTGATACATTATCCGACTGGATCATTACAAAAACAGGAAAACAGCAAACACCTACAATGGCCAGGAACTACAATCACATGCCACAATTTACAAGCAAACTGCACCAGAAAAACAATAATGAAATCAAGAGATAAACATAAATAACGATAGGAACTCGGGATAACTCGGGAACTCATGTCCATAAGTCATTAATTGTGAATCGCATACGGCGCTTGAAAACAACAATGAAGTTCAGAAATCCCAGTATATTTGAAGATCCCGTCGTGGATCCCAGTCTGACCAGCCTGCGTGAAAATTAGGTCGTTGTCCCTGCAGACAAAGCTCCTAACAACAACCTGTTCTTGTGTAAGAAACACTATCTCAACTGCCTTGTGAAGGAGAAGGGCATCTACAGTTTATCTGCAAACCGTAGTTTTAAATACCCTACTACAATACCGAGGGACGTGATTGTTAAAAATCACACTTCAGTTTTAGTATACTTTGGCATCAGAGCCGATGATGAAATTAAGGAACTCCCTTAAATCTATAGGGTATCCCCTCCTCACTACTTGGTTGACCGCAGTCAAAGATGGCCTGAAAAATTACTGTGACAAAGCTTACTGTACAACCCGAGTGAATCAAATTCTAAAAAAATCCAAAAAGTCTCCTTGAAGAACTATCCTCGTCCAGTCTTACCCATTGCAATAGCATTCAAACTTTTGATTTTTCTACTCTTTGTACAGCCCTGCCACACAACACAACTGAAAACAGTAATTGCACCTTTTTAGCAGTAGGGAAAGACAAAACATATTTTGGTAAAGAACCATACTGAATCAAATAAGAAGTACACTGAGACTAATGAAAATGTTAAAAATTTTGATCGACAATATTTTTGTGGAATTCGGATGTCGCGTTATCCAACAGACAAAAAGGTTTCATATGGGAAATGACTGTGCGCCACTCTTAGCTTAGCTTTTTCTTTACTCACATGAGTCCAAATTTTTACAAGGACTTACACACAGAGAAAACAAAAACATGTAGCCTAGTCCTTTAATCTCAGCTTCCGCTACATAGACGATGTACTTTCTCTTAATAATCTAAAATTTAAAGAATATTTACATCAGATCTATTCCAAAGAACTTGAAATCAAAGAAACAACTAGCAGATCTACTTCGGCTTTGTACCTAGATCTTTTGTCGTATATTGACGAAGTTAAAGAATCTAACAAGCGTGATGATTTTAATTTCGTAATTGTGAACTTCCCTTCTCTTAGCAGCAGAATACCTACCTCTCCTGCCTATGGAATGTACATTTCACAGTTTATTCGTTACTGTCGAGCATGTGTTTTTTTTCTATGCCCCCGCCGTTAGGCGACGGGTGCATTAAGTTTTACCCTTGTCCGTACGTACGTTCATACGCACGTCCGTACGTACGTCCGAAATTTTCGTCAAAGATTTCTCAGCTTGTATATGCAGGAATGATTTGATATTTGGTCTGATGCTTTGGTATGGTGAGTTATACCGTGTCTCCCCGTCACTCATCTTATTCCTGTTTGTCGACATATCTGTATGGTGGGGGCATCCGTGTCCCATGGACACATTTTCTTTTTTTTTCAGTTCTTGGCGATCCGGCATCCATGAATACAAGAAAAGATACACGGACGTAGCGTTGTTCGAAATTAAGCAATGATTTGCCCACAAGGCAATGGTGGCGGCCGTCATGATGTCACTATGAGTTATGAACAAAGCCAGTTTTTGTAGGCTTCATGGTTAATTCAAGATGAAGAACGTCAATGAAAGCTTTCCATTGCCTTTTTTACCATATATTTGTAGAGAGTTTGCCTTATGTGCAATTACTTCATATCCTTTCGTCGTTTAAAGTAACACAATGGAATGGAACAACGCTTTTATTTTTTATCTTCAACCTGGACTCATCATCTCTTCAAATTTAATTACCGGTATGTTTTCCCCTTTTAAAGGTAAGACACGTTTTGTTCCATCACAAACTTTATGGACACCTCTTCTCTCACATCAAGATTGCATTAAACAAACCAGGACTGAAGTTTTAATTTTTTCCAGCCCATCTCGAGGAAATGGGACCAAAAAGTCGTTCGATTTGGTGTTTGAACATCTTGGACGGTATATTTTGATCAATTTTTCATTGAGTTTGGATAATTTAACATACTTCACGGTATAATCTTTATTTATTATGTCGACAGATTTGAGGTAGAAATTGCCATTTTTTTTTTAGCAACAACAGACAAAAGGGGTAAAATGGGCAAGCCATTATGTTTTGAAGAGATATTGTTGCAATTCTTTTCCTGTTTGTTCCTTAAAACATGTTCCAATAAAAGAATAAAATTGATATGAACCATTTCAAAATCATCAGATTCCAAAAGGACCCACCGGTTTCAAAAATAGGAGCACACTTAAAATTTTGTTTTTTTTTATTAGATCATTTGACATATCAGTTCGCATGTCGGTGTTCGTTTTCCGTCCGTCTTTCAATTTTTAAAAAGTCTTCCCCTCTGAAACCATTTAGATAATTTTTAGCAAGCATAGTCTGAGGAACTACCCCGGTATTTTGTTTCAAAAATGTGTCCAAGGTCCAAGTACTATTGTGTCGAACATACATTTAAATATGGGTACATTTTGATTCGATTTCGGGGGGGGGTCAAAAACTTTTACATGTTTAAAAACTATGCTGGGGATAAAATGATCACAGTTATCAAATATATCTACCATGCAATGTTGAGGAAAATCAGATAACTCATTTGGAGTTATCACCCTATTCTATGGAATGTTTCACAAAATTTAATTTATATTCTTTTGCAAAGCATCTAAAACAAATAGGGGTCATGCAAAAATGCATATCAAGTTCTATGTACCTTGAAATTCTAAGTTAGCCTAAATAACCAAATAAAAGATCTTTTCTGATCCATTTGAAAATAAACTTTGTCACAATAGTCCTTGAATGGTCCCCTTAAAATTGTATATCTGACAGGTGCGTGGAAAACGTATGAGAAGGTATCATTTGAAACTACTTGCCCAGTTAGAACCAAACTTGTTCAAAACTGTTCTTTTGATAACTAAATACGAAAAGTCCACATAAATCCAAGATGGCTGCCAGCGAGAAACATCAATATTGGACACTTTGGAAAAGCATTTTATGATCACTTATAAAGTCAAGAAGCCAATTTATTATTAATGTAATTGTATTGTATTTGGGAGAAGACTTGTATAAGTTGCAATAAAATGACAAAATACTGAATTGACTGTAAATTTAGTTTCTGAAGAACTTGTGTCTGATTCCCTTTGCATTTTGGGAGCAAAATAAATATGTTTAAATCAAAGCCAATTGGAACCAACTTGGTTACCATTAAAATGTATCCGGCAAGTCAACACCTAATTCCACATGTCAACCAAAGGGGAACTTAAATACTTCACGGACAGTGTACATGTGTTAATTAAACTGGAAACAAAAATATTTATGGGATGCTGACAAAATTATGTCTCTTTTAGTGCCGACCTTTTATACACAGGCGTCCGATGAGTTTGGATTATTCCTTCGTTCGTATGAAGTCAGGTTAGTTGAAACGGGCTAAAATAGTACCCACATTATTTCAATTTTGATTTTATAAATAAAATCTTACTGTAAATTTGTTCTCTGCACATGACTATGCATTTTGACAACTTGTACATGATGTTCTACCCAATTTAACGATTGTCATTATCTAATACACCAATACATGTATTAACTCGAAACTAAAGATACCAATGACACTATAACCAGCATAACACCAGGGCTAGCACATCTATAATACTTTTCAAGTTTGGTTTCAAAACTTTAAGAAACTTCTGCAACAGTGAAATTCCTGTTTCTTGGCAGCACTTTCCCCAATATTACTTTTGTAATCAATTGGCGCCCTGCGTCCGTCGTAAACTTCTCATTCAAATCACTTGGCCGATTGGAACAAAACTTTGTCATAACAGTCCTTGCATGGTCACCTTTAAAAATTTTAACCGACAGCTCACTACTTCGTCATGTGTGAATGGTTGGCAAACACAGAATTGCCTCATTCATATGGACTCAATGGGTTTGTAATTATTGAACCTGCTTTATGTAATCGGACAAAAAGGCAAAATTGTCACTCTCAGTTGCATAAATAACGGACTAAACGCAAAAATATCGAATATTAAGCAACATTGTCGGAAAAAAAGCAAATCGGACAAAAAGCGTCGGACTAAACGCAAAAATATCGGACATTAAGCAAAATTGTCGGACAAAAAGCAAATCGGACAAAAAGCGTCGGACTAAACGCAAAAATTTCGGACAAAAAGCGTTAATTTTCGGACAAAAAGCAAAATCGGACAAAAAGCAAAATTCGAACAAAAAGCACTGTATCAAACGTCCATTCAGCTGTGTGCTTCCGGTCAAATATAGATCGTAGTTTCTCTCAAAATCCGTTTTTTGAGTCGAAAAGTGACGGTATTACTATATAAGATTTATAATAACATACAGTTAATACATGTAAATATTCATAGTATTTATAAGTCCCTGTCTCTATCAAGAAATTCAGCGCGCCTGTCCCTTATCCCTGTGTCAAAGATAACGTGGGCAGACAAAAACAATAACGATATCAGTATTTGTTTACTTATTTATAACAAATGAACTTGAGATATATACGAAAATCACCACATTCGATTATTTTCAGGTATTATGGAATAACCTATATAAAATTGTGCTTTCTGTTTTCGTTTATCGAATCAGTTCTTCAATAACCCAATAAAGCACACTGCTTCTCAAGTGCGGCTCGAGTAAATTGGTGGTTTATGTAAACCGCGACTGTGACTGCTGTAATCAGATGTATTGTGGGTATATTCAGAAGAAATAAACATCCGGTATGACGATAAAAGTGAAATGTAGTGAAGAAAGTCTATTTTAATCATTTTTTAACTTCTGTAATTAAAGATAGGATACGGGTAAATTGTAGAGCTAACCAGTTTAGTACTGTATCCAAAGCAAAGAATACCTGATGTTTTGTGTGTTATTTATTCGTATATTATATGTTATTCGGGAATCTTCACTGGGGGTACGGGTTCATATTCCCTGTCTGTGTTTTATATATAGGGATATAGGGCACAGACAGGGAATATGAACCCGTATTCCCTGTGAAGCCCGAATAACTATTATATTCTGCTAGAAGTGCTACAATTTTCCTTTTAAAAGCGTTTAAAAGTTGTGATTTTGCTACCACGGGGATACGGTATCATATCCCCTGTCAAGGTAACCAATCAAATTGTAGGATTTACCTGCATATTTCACTTCATCAGAATATAAATTTGTATGACATATATCGTTTATAAGAATAAACTTATTTATACTTTGACAGTCTAGTATAGTCGTTTTCGTGACATTGATATGAATCAATCACATAAAAGCTGGAATCTGTTTTAATTGCGAGTGAAAAACGGAAGGCAGTTTTGTTTCGTGAATAACTACGTCTTTTTTTTCCAGATTGTGGTCATGGAGTTAGTGGTATACCTGTATTGGGTTTTAATCGTATATTTATTGTACTATATGGAAACGGGACAGATAAAGGGGTGGTTTGGGTACCCATAAACCGGTTGAACCCTACCGCTTGCTTTTTGCTTGTGCAGGTACCAAGTCCGGCTGTCTCGAGTTCCTATCGTTGTCTGCGTTTGTCTTTTGTCTTATTCGTGTTCTTCATGTGAAGTTCCGTGGCAGATTGTGGCATGTGATTATAATTTTCAGCCATTGTAGATGTTATATGTTATTCGGGAATCTTCACAGGGGATACGGGTTCATATACCCTGTTTGTGTTTTATATCCCCTGAGCCGTCAGGCGAAGGGGATATAGGACACAAACAGGGAATATGAACCCGTATCCCCTGTGAAGCCCGAATAACTTTTATATTCTGCTAGAAGTGCTATAATTTTTCTACTAAAAACGTTTAAAAATTGTGATTTTGCTACCACGGGGATACGGTCTCATATCCCCTGTCAAGGTAACCAATCAAATTGCAGGATTTACCTAGATATCTCACTTCAGCAGAATATTTACTGTTATCCATTTTTTACATTCTTAACTGTAACCGAAATGATATTAATCCTTCCGTTATTTCGAACCTGAGATTGTCTGAAATTCATATGTTCTAGTTAATCTCTGTATGCAAGTTTTCTTTAAAAAAATCTGAAAGTATGATAGTGTGAGATATTCTCTCAGAACAAGTACATATGTATGCATGATAAAACACATGCAATACAAAGCAGAAAAACACTTTTATGGTTGTTTTTTTGTAATCTGCATTTGCAGCTTTACGCTATTGCAAAGAACATACATGCACCTTCTTTATAACAAAGATGTCATATATCTCTTATGTATCTAATATTTTCAACATCCTATCACAACATTGAAGGTTAATGTGAAAATGAAAAATTTGTTTTGATATTACTGTTTTGAAATGTACTCAAAGGGACAGTCGACTTGCTTTTCATTACACCATCATCAGTGGTATCACTTTCTAGTGTCCCAGTAATCTCCATACATGGAAAGATAATAAAATGTTATTATTTTCGATAATTTTACGGAACAGGCTTGTAAATTGGTTTTATCAAATGATCAGGAATTTTGCTTTTCGCAGATTGATCGAGACAGCATTTCCTTGGTTGTACCTCAGAGTGGGTAGACCTCACGCGAGGTATACTCGGGATTTTTACTTGACCAACCGTAGACGTCATTTCATTTCCAAACAACCAATCAAATTGCGCATTGTTACTAACATTCGTCGTCTGTGTGACATCTGTTGCATAAACACGGAGAACTTTTCGAAACGGGTGGCAAACATAGAGGGATTCAACCAATACTAGAAAAACTACCTGTCATATTTACATGCAAAAAATGAGAAGGGAATAAAAATCGATACAGCATTGACATTGTTGATGTGTTGTCAAAGTTTTAAATGAGAACGAAGAAGTCAAAATATATATGGCGTGCAGGTATTGAAAAGATAAACCGTTTTCTACAATGAAATTTAAAAAATATGTTTTTGTTGAATATATAATAATAATATACTGTTTTACGGTGATGAGATTTTCATTTTTTTACTTACCGTCCGAGGACAAGTAAAAAAACTATTCTAGCAAATAAACAAAAAGCAAAATTCCTTATTACATTTAATAAAGAATTCATTGACTTTTCATTTCGTCTACTCATGACTATACGGATCTGGTCAAGGATTGGTTAACCCTAGCCGTTGGCCTTGGTCAACCAATCGTTGCCAGGTCCGTATAGTCATGAGTAGACCTCATTAAAAGTCAATACTTCTATAATGTCTCAAATTGTTGTGTAAGTTAACATACAGCACGTTTGTGAGTAACCACAGCGGACTATAAGAATAAAAATGAATTTAGAACTTTTGCATTAAGAGATATGATTAGTTTGTAGAATGCAGGTACAAGCAACCGTAAATGTATCGGATAAAAACAACAACAAAATTCGTTTTTCAATGATATATATTTTTGTGTGTCACCTAATTATCATTCTTTTAGAAAATTGATTGAACAAATTTCGAAGAAATTTTATTTGAAAGGAAAATTCGCTCGTTTTCAGTAGTTTTTACGTGCATTGTATACAAATACATTATTCAATGATATTCCAGCCAATTATATTTTCAAAATACACACTTTATTTAATGTTAATTTTTTTCTATATTCCGTTGCACTTTATAACAATCCAGTTACATGCAAAATTTCATAAAACTCCGATAAAACACACACTAACGGAACTGTCTTGATACTATATGTTAATTCAGAATTTAATGCACCTATTAATTATTGCGACTCCTTGACAATATCATTAATTTTCTGAATTTACAGTTACTTTTTTTATAAAACAGTACATTCTGAATTCTCTTTGAGAAGCAAAGTTAAAACAGTTAGCAGAACACGTTTAAAGCAGAATAATAACATTCTGGTTTATAATATTAAAGCAGAAACGTTGATCGAGCTTTTTACCATTCTAGATACATAAATCAAAGTCTCATTTACATAAGCCAAGTGTCGCAGATACATTAGCCATATACCGCATGTCCGTTAATATACATAAACCAAAACCGCCTTACAAAATTAATCTTCGTCGCTGTTTGTTACGTAAACTGAAGAAAATGGGTATTTGACAGATATCAATTGAAACCTTTACAAGTCTTATGAAATATCAATAACCAATTTATGTTGTCTTACCTTTTGTATTGTTATATTCCTTCTTTTAAATCGCCAACCTTTAAAACACGCAAAGCACGGTTAACTAGTTAGTTACAGGTCAAACTTATGGACTGCGTTTCGGGTACTAAAGTTTGCTTCCGAAATAGCTATTCTAGGGTATTAAGATATGCATAGTTTCGTTAATTTAGGCAAAAAATACCATTTTCAGCAAAATATTTCAAATATTACAGCAGTAAACACTGTCTCAGGTTATATCAATTATGAATTTCTCGAGCCGCACTTGGGAAGCAGTGCAGCATATAACTTAAAAATTAGTTATTTTATACAACAGGTGTTTGGATGACTACGAATTTTTGCCGTGTGTCGATTTTCAGGGCGTTTGAGTTTCAGCTCCGTCGGAGCTTTGATTTTACATTATAATTTAATTTGTAGATGCACCATACACAAGGTTACAATATTGCTGGAATCAAATGGTTTTGCCTATGTCGAGATTATTATAAACATATTGCTACTCGGTGAAGTGTTCCTGGAATACTGAGTGTGATGATATTTGTTTATTTAATTTTCTATTCTTTAATCAATATACCTTGGCAAGTAAAGAAGGAAATCCTTTTAATGAAACTAAAGAAAGAGGAAAATGAAGACCTTATTACTATTTTGTACTATACTAGGCATGTAATAAGCAATTCTGGTTTTTCATAATATTTATGTACATATTATGTCACTCATACTTCAGCTATATCAATTTTCAATAAACACCTAGAGGAAAAGGATACTTTCTAATTCAGATTAATTTTTCCTGTTTCTGAATTATTAATTTACATACTATGACTCTTGATCTTTCTAACCCTTACCTTTTATTTCAAAATCAATATAATTTGATAGCCTCTTTAATTTAACTTTAACCCTAATACTAGCACAATCTCCAACACTTATAAATATCTAAGCCCTAAACCAATTTTGCCCCTTACTTTAACCTTGATCCTAGCCCTTATTCCGACCCCTACCTTTATCTTACTAACCCAATTCATAAACATAACCCTGAATCTTAAATCCAACCGTAATGATGCATGATATTTTAAACATAACGTTATGATGTATAATTCTAACAGGAACGATCCTAAACATAAAACCCTTATAATGAACGTTACCCCTGCCTAACCTTAACCCAAATGATGAATATAATCCAATCATTAATCCTAAAGATATATGTGATTCTAATCCAATTAAATCAAATTTATTATGAAGAAATTGAAACTTTATCGGTCAATGAAACAGAAGCACAAGTGAATACAATTATTTCACACATGAAAGATAATGATGTACTTGATGCCATTACACATAAATATCTTACAACTAATACTAGAAAACCAAGACCTGGTTACCTTTATTTTATACCTAAAGTACACAAACTACCAGAGAGTATATTTAAAGGGGATGAAGAAGAAAACCTAAGTAAAATCATAATACCATCTAGACCTATAGTATCCCAATGTGGATNAGCTTCTTATCTTAATAGATTGTATAGAGAAGGGTCATATGAGTTGTTATTACTCCCTTTGGGTCATTGTCTCTTTGACACATTCCCCGTTTCCCTTCTTTTTTTCTATCACGTCTTTTCATTTAGATCTTTTTTGTTATTTGTTCTTTATCAGATTTTTGATCAATGATCTTCCAAATGTTTTCATTTGAGTTGTACTTATGAGGCATAAGTTGTCGAAATGGCCATATACAGAAACTACATTTACAGTAACAAAGGTATTCTGTAACCTGTTTTTCAGAACCCTATATCCCGTATCACAATATGACGTAAAAATGCCAGGATTTCGGTTAACTTAAAAATCGAAAAAAGACCATTGTGACTTGTAATGACATTTCAAACTTTATTCGCTAGTATTTTCATGAACGAATTACGACTTTTAAAGTAACTTAGTGAGACAATCACTATATATTTCAAGTGGACACGATTCAGCTTTGTGTTGCTAACAATGACGACAAGATGGCATATTCGGTGCCTAGAAAAGGAAGCGATATAACAACAGATGATATAACGAATGGTTAAAGAAATTTGACTTTTTATTTAAAGTGGTATATTGGGGATTTCATTTGCGCTGAAGAGTTGTAGAAATTGTCATATGGAAAAACTTAATTTACAACAACTTCTGTATTTTGTTATTTATTACACTAGACCGATGCCCTGCTGGTGGACTGTAAATCCCCGAGGATATTAACCAACGCAGTAGTCAGTACTTTGGTGCTGGTCCGAAAACCGACTTTATTTTGAAAATTGCAATAACATTTTTTTTCAGAAATTTTTCTTAAACTAAGTTTTGTTCAAAGCTAAGAAGTATCAGCCTCGTGGTAACTATGTCCTTAGCTGACCATCGGCTTTCCTTTTAGATATTTTAGGTTATTTGTTCTTTATCAGATTTCACAAAGTTTGGGTTTTTTGTCTTCAAAATGATTTGAATTGATCTGCACTGAAGAGACAAATGTTGTCGTAATGGCTGTATGCAGAAACTAAATTTACAGTAACCTCGGTATTTTGTTATTCTATACCACCACATTGGCTAAGTGGGGGGGGGGGGTCAATCATATTTTTAAGTTCAAGTACTTGGTTTAAAGCGGTGCAATGAATTCAAAGTCTAGAATGAAAGGTCTTTTGGCAATATAGTAGTACAGTAGTTTTTTTGTGTGATTTCGTTTAAATTAGTTTTTAAAGAATTTACTGTGAATCAAGAAAACCTATACAAATGGAAAATCAGTGTTTATTTCTCTTGTAAACTTCGTCATAATGTAGACAATTAACAACATGTTTTCTTAGATTGTACCGCATTAACTGTGTATTATGTCTAGGTTTCTTTTCTTTTTTTCCAATGTTGCCACTGTCCTTGGGCTGTTCGTTTTAGACTGACGGTTCGGTTCTCACTTACTTTTGAACGAACATAACCAATAATTTTAAATTTCTTCATTTGAGACAAAAGGTAATTCTGAAAGACTTTATGACCGACCACTTAACCTGAAAAGGTGGGCTATGGTTTTTTTTCCATAAAAAATATTCTGAAGCTGATTTTATGTGACAAAAATAGTTTGGCTGCAAAAATGATGAAAAAATAATATTCTTAAGGGGGCTTTCTGCCCAAAAAATTAATGCTTATTTAAAAAAAAAATATTTTTGTTTTTACTCGTTAAAAATAAATAATTTTTTTCAAAAAAAATTTCTGTCCAGAAAAAAACCATGCCCCTCCCCTTTCAAGTTAAATGGACGGTCCCTTAGTGATAGGGGACAAAATATATGATCACGCATATTGGGATTTTAGTATGATTCTAACCATTATAGCATTCGCTATTTATAATTTTTTTATGTCGGAACAGCGGAGTAAACCTGTACATGTATACAGTGTCTATAGAAGAGAATTTAAAGATTATATTTACTTTTTACGATAGCAAGTTTGGCCAAATAAGTATGATTAATAAATTCAAAAATTTGATTTAGCCGGAAAATATTCTATAGAATTTAACATTCAAAAACAGTATATAATTCAGTGTCTTTTTGCAGTGTCCTTAAATTCATAATTATACAAATGCTACTTTTGTGTATTGTAAAACTAATAATTTATTAACTAGAAAAGACGAGGGGACTTTATAAACATAAGTAGATGATATAAATCGGATGATTGGTTTCTATGAAAAAAAAACGATACGCTAGGCTATGGAATAGCCTTGGAT
>MJUU01045809.1:0-58425 GCA_002080025.1 Modiolus philippinarum
AGATTTCTATATATTAAATTTAGAAACTTTGCAATCTGAAATCATGATAATTATCATTGTATGTGTTCTTACTCACATACAGGAAAGATATATAATATGTGTACTTACTCTCAAACAGAGAGGAAAAGAGAGCTTGCAAGGTCTGAAATTATCATATTGAGAATGATCAGAAGAGAGTCCTCTCATGGAAGGCCACCTCATTTGAAAGGCCAGTTTATCATTGCAGTAGGGGTGGCCTCTCAAGAGAGGGATTACTGTATTTAAAAATGAATTATAGATATCTATAATTAGTGTCGAATTATAGATATCAATAATTGAATTATAGATATTAAAAAATGAATTATAGATATTAATAATTCGCACTATTTGTTAATATCTATAAATGATTTATTGATATTTAAAAGTGATTTATAGATATCTATAAATCATTTATTAATATCTATAATTCATTTATAGATATCAATAAATAGGGAATAAATTCCACAACGGCTTTCCATAGAAAATAGTTAAATTAAAGTTGGATCATATAATATAAATGTTTATTTACATAGTTTGAAAATGAGACCCTTTAACAGATAAGTTGATTTGAAGTTATGTATTGGTCATGGTCCAGGTGAGCGATACAGGCTCTTGAGAGCCTCTTGTTTTCTCAAATAATTCCTTTTATTTCAGATTTTGAAGATGTTTTTACCATTGTCATTTTTAACCGGGTTTTCCATTGGAAAAATCTGGTCATTAGAATGGTGAAATGGCGGGCGGGCGGCTGCCAAATAGGTACATCATTTGTCCGGAGCAAATCTCCTACAGTTTTCGAGGTAGAAGGTTTATATTTTGCAGATCATTTGTACATATATCAAAGGTGTGCATGTCACTTTGATTTCTGATAATTTATGCCAAAATTACCAGTTTTACGTCAAACATCTGCCTATAGGGTACCCCATTCCTCCGGAGCAAATTTCCTACAGTTTTTTTTAGATAGGAGATTTATATTTTGCAAATCATTTGTGCATATATCAAAGGTGTGAATGATACTTTTATTTTGATTTTTTTATAATTTACGCCAAAATTATCAGTTGTTGAACTTAGTCATTACTATGTCACATATCTGCCAACAGGGTACCCCATTTTTCCAGAGCAGGATTGTTGACCCCAATAATTTTATGTAAGCTTTAGAAAATACCGTATGCCACTTCAAAGGAAGGCTAATTATTGCAGATTGTTAAAAAGTGTACATTTCGAATATTCAGGATAGACCTCTTGGTAAGATATACTGCCCATGTAAAAGAAAACCAGGCTTGCTGTCACATCGACAGTTTTCCTCTTGTAGTTCTTTTAGTTGAAGACAAACAATATGGTGACCACCTGGTATCCACTACTTCTCCTAAACCACTGATTGAAATTTCATGAAACTTGGGCCATGAAAAAAAAATATATTGGTTTTCAGGCCCTCCCTCATCTAGTTGGAGGCTGGAAGAAAGCCCCTCATTGACTCTATTTTTTGACATTTCAATAAAATAAAAATTGAAAATCACCTCCCTCACTACATTTTTGGTGATTTTTACAATGTAAAAAGCTGCCTCATCTATTTTTCGGCAAATAAAAAGATAAAAAAAAACCTCCCTCATCTGTTTCAATGAAAAATGGCCTGAGAACCAATTAATTAACTTTATATGGCCTTATGCAGGAGCTTAACTATATATAGTTGATGTGCTATACACATTTTGTTTTCCAATAATTGTCTTTGATTTTTGACATGTTTTAGACTTTGTCATTTTAGCTCCATGCAAACCCATATGGTGACCATCTGGTATCCACAACTCTTTCTTAACAAATGTTTGGAATTTCATGAAACTTGTGCAGGACCTTAATTAAGTATTGTAGATGTGTACTATGTATTTTTGTTCCCTTTTTCCAAGAATTTTGACATGAATTGGACTATCTTGTTATAGCTAAATGCAAATCATATAGTGACCACCTGAAATCCACCTCTCCTCCTAAATAATTGATTGGAATTTCATGAAACTTAAGCAGGACCTAAATTACAAATTATAGATGTGCAAATGCATTTTGTTTTCCAGTAATTCCCTTTTCCAGATTTTTTTTACATGTTTTGGACTTTGTCAAAAGCTGGTCTCCACTACTCCTCCTAAACACTGATTGGAATTTCATGAATCTTGTGCAGGAGCTTAACCCTTACCATGTGGGGACAGTAATACTACGGCCTGCCGAATAATTTCATTTAAACACCCATTACAGCTCCCAAAACCTACAGACACGGTCTTTGGTGCTCATATCTTAGAATTGACTATTTCCTTCAATATCATTTACCAAATCATGACGATTTTGCAAGGTCTGGTTGCTGCAGGCATGAAATTGCAGGCTGGGAATTTGAAAGTGCAAAAATTTGCACATTTTTGACGGGATGGGCTCCATTTTCGGGCTACCAGCGTGAAAAACTTCATCGCTGAATCTCCAAATCAGTTTATGATGATAATACGATGTCATACCTATCTTTAGATGAAAGTGCTAGTCATTCGGACACATGCTTCATCTGCACTTCCGGTATCGAACTGCAAAATCGTAAAAAATGCCAATTTTGGGACCCAACAATTACAAACCCTACACCCAGAGCTGTTAGGAATGACAAACGAGGTGCAAACTTTTTATTTGTGGTTCG
Source organism: Modiolus philippinarum (assembly GCA_002080025.1). Taxonomy (NCBI): domain Eukaryota; kingdom Metazoa; phylum Mollusca; class Bivalvia; order Mytilida; family Modiolidae; genus Modiolus; species Modiolus philippinarum. Next base: position 2,678 of record MJUU01045809.1, read on the forward strand.
TCAACACCGACCATTTTGCGAGCCAAAAAGACGACCATAAACACGAAAAAAATGCATTTTCGGCTGTGGTTACCATTACTATTATTTGGGGCTCTGCCCCGGCCACCTGGTAGGAGCTCAGCACCCAGTATGTTAAAGACCTCTTAATATTAAGGAATGAAAGTTCTTGTTAAGGACTACATTTTAATTTTGTTACATCCTTTCATTGCTACAACTTTTTATTATTTTGAAATGACAGACTATTTGAAGTAAGTGAGAACCAAACCGTCAATTCAAAACGAATAATCCAAGGACAATGGCAACATCGGAAACAACAAAGAAACAGGGACACAACATGAGTACGGCACAGAAAAGAAAATGAAGACACACACACACACACAAAGATGAACAACACAGATCCAATAAAAACCAAGGGTAAGATCAACTGTACTGCTAGAGTAAGCATCTCCTACACCTTATAGCTAAAACACCCGCCGTGCTGAACATGTCAAATCTGGTAGTAAAGTCAAATCCGTGAAAGGAAACAACAACAATTAAGCTTTTAAAGGAAAGATCTGTTGTCATCTGGGAAACAGATATCCCATAGCGGTCCACAAGACTGTGATATCGACCGTAAAACGTCTGGAGGGATGACTTCTAAGTTTTGGGTAGTATACCCTTGATTGAAGTAGCAACCGGGCTCTATCAAGGAAATCACTGTATGGAACACAGGCTCTTTAATAGCGAATGAGCTGGGAGACGTAAACTCCGTATGCCGGCGCAGTTGGGATGTGACTACAAAGAAAAGGGAAGTTGACTATGAAAAGTGAATCGTGTTTGTTGTACAGCTTAGTTTGAAGTCTACCTCTTTTGTCAATTTCAATATGAAGGTCAAGGAATGAGACCTATGTGGAAGTGTCTGTAGTATCCTAAATTTCGAGCTCTTTTGGATAGATCAGATGAAGAAAATCACCAAAACGAGGGTTGTTTAGTGACAAAATATCTATATAACGGAAGCTAAAATTGAAGGATTGGGCCAGTTTCTTATCTTTATTTTGAAGAAGTCCTTCGATGAATTCAGCCTCATAAGAGTAGAGAAAAAGATCGGCGAGGAGAGGTGCACTGTTTGTGCCCATAGGAATTCCGATAGTCTGTTGAAAAACAAGTCCTTTAAACTGGACAAATATATTGTCGAAACTACTTGTTCAGTGAAATAATCAGCTTTTGTCACATCATCACAATGTTCAGCTTCATAATGTTGAGAAATAGACAAGGGTTACAATCAGACTTACCTATATCATCACAGGTTTCTCAATATTTTTGAATGAAAGACCATTTAAAACTTGTTTAGGATTACATTCAGCCTTCGTTATATCTTCACTACCTAAATCCCGCACATCGTATACATTTTTTTTCAATTTCACAGACAAAAAGAATTTACCAAATTTGATATCACTGTAAATTTGACATATGAATGCATTTTCTTGCGGAAACATATGAACTAGTCATATCTGGTGATATCCAAAGATTACAGGCTAAACCTGCACCAGAAACCTTGAAATTACATTCTCTCGTTACATGTGGCCTTAAGAATCCTTGACAAACTATCGTGATTCCATAATTACATTGATCACTCCCACAACACCACCCCCGAGAAAGATAAATTTATCCAGTGATTTACTTGTGTGGCGGTGTCACATGTGAAGTAGGTCATGCTAACATTTTCGAATCACCTGATGACACTCCTGTTTTTTAGGGGTTCACAGTATTAGTGGGGGTCCTCATGGGGGGTTCTAGGAATCAAATACTCTTTAAATTTTGCCTTGGTAATCAAATAATCATTAAATTTTTACCATGGTAATCAATTAATTTTTGGCTTAGTAATCAAAGAGTATATAAAAATGCAAGCTAATAATCAAATAATCATTAAATAAATGCCCTCGTAATCAAATAATCATTACAAAATGAAAGTGACAATAAAAGTCCGAAACGATCAAAGGAAGAGACCAGTAAGGAAAATCCGTATAACATTCGACTAAATCAGGGAAACACAATCCAACACAGAACATTTTTGGCAAGCCGTCATATTCCCGACTTGGAACGGGCATTTTATAAATAAAATGGTGGGTTAAACCAGGTTTAATGATGCATCAACCTCCCGCTTATATGACGACTAACTATAGCTTCTGTGTGCCCAGATTGTGTAAAATGTCAAAGCCATAATATTGTCAGCATACCTGCCAACTTTTGAAAATCTCCATGGGGGTTTTTATGCGCGACCTTCCTTTTGAGTCGTGTGAGATTTCGCGGTGTTTTGCGCAAAGTTTTTTTTGTCTTATACTTGCTGCTCTTTTTTTATCAAACACAAAAATCTAGGTGTTATAGAAGACTTTATTTTTTATTGAGGGAGGCAAGACATTCCTATTGTGTTTTGGGGATTTCTGCTGGTTCTTAAATACTTTTGGTCAAATAAATCAGTTGTGAACCGTTTTTGGACCATTTGGTGTTTTATGTTCTGTTAAATTTTAACTTAGTTTTAACTGTTAAAGGGAAACAAAGAGCAGTGCTTCCTGTTAATCATTGTTGCTGTTATTTGAATTTACAGTTGACTGTTTTCAGGAAAATTAAAGATTGTAAGCTTGTTAATGCAACCACGCTCTCTCTCCTTTATTATTGACTGATGTACATTTACTGCATTTCTCCTTTTATTCCAATCTTCTATAAATAAAGCAAGCATTACATATTTTTTTATTTTTTTTCCCTTTTCTGATTCAATCTGTGTTCTGGAATTTTGAGTGACCTTTCGTGCATTACAGTTCCAATATGTTTGCTAACGTCGTTAAGGCTACTCAGTTCAACTATGCAAACTCTGCAGAACGGGGAACTTGCAACGACATAGTCACTCGCACAGCCATCCACGGAACTGTCAAGTGTGGTGCTTGCAGCTCGTTGTATCAGGGATTGTGAACCTTGATTCATAACTCAAGAACTGTTCACTATGATTGCCGGTGGTCCATCCATTTACATAACTTTATTTACGTCGCCGAAGCCTTAAAATCAACAAAAAAAATCCACCAAACTCGTCATGTTTACGATTGTTTACACGCCGGCTCCAATCAGCTGTTTTTCACGCGAATAGAGCGTGATTGATGTAAAACCGATTCTGATTGGCTAATATCGAGAATCTGGTTAACTCCCTTTCGAGAATTTGGATTATCTCCCTTTCAACGGTCAAAATCGTGTAAACAAACATTTTTTCGTGTGAATTTCTTCAAAATCGTGTTTTATGCCAAATTTTTGTTTCACGATCGTGACATCGTGACAGAAGGTTAAAATCGTGTAGATCACGCCAAAATCGTGAAAGTTGGCAGGTATGTGTCAGGGGGCACTTCACTATTTCAATACGCCAATATTTGACAGACCACGAAAATAGTACTATAAAAAATAGTGCCTTATAATTTGTAGTGACTCCAGCCAATTGATACATGTTATAATCAGCAAGATCATAGAATATTTCCAGATGAACGACAGAGAGCAAAGAACAGTTAAAAAACATGATTAAGTTGCGTAACAAGCTAGAACGGATAGAATGAAATACGACCAAATACCGAAAATTCTCTGTTGCGACTATGTACAAAATCAATTCAATTATATTTTCTTATTTGACATATTTTTGAAATCCCGGAATTTAACATAAGAGTCAATGGGAGGGCGAATAAGTGGTGTGCCTCCTGTCATAACCTATAGATTTTTTATGACATAGGTAAAATGTTTTTGTCGTTCGATGTACAAGCCTAGTGTCATACAGGTAAAATGTTTTTGTCGCTCGGTGCAAAATGGCCCTAATAATCAGGTAATCAAGAAACCCATGACGGGCCTCATTAGTGCTTACTTTTTGTGGCGTTTAAATTATATTCTGCTTGTTTTGTCTTCGTCGTTTACATTCTCTGTCTGTATGTGACCCTAATACATGTTGTATTGCTATTTATTATGGATTTATGATTTTGGTTTCTGCTTCGGTATTCATTTAGAAATCTATTTACCTGGTTGTGGATAAGCTTATCACTTCTACGGCACAATCACAGAGCAGTAAATGCTTACATCTTGTCCTTTCTTAGAATTTCCACTGATAAGACATAGTTACTTACCCGTCTACAACACCAACAGATGAAGATAAACTTTCCTTTCTACACAACTTCCAAAAATTGCAATCATTGTACCATTGTACAGAACTACGTTAGAAGATAAACTTGAGTTTTAGGGAAAAGCCGATTCTGCAGCACTTTCCAAATTCAAGGGCACATCATGTATAGCACCAAACCTAGACAACGAAATGCTAATAAATAGACAGTGCTACAATTGAGTAAAGAGTAATATTTTGAGTATGGCTTTCATAAACAGTGGTAAACATAAGATGGATACCTCAGACGGAGAAGTTGGTAGAAGTGACATGGCGTCACAGATTGATTTCAATAAAGGAATGGAACTCAGTATTTAAACATGGAATGCTTACAGGATTTCTTTCTGGAGAATATTTAAAGTAAATATTACCGAAACCCAAACCGCAACCAAAATCTGCAAAAACCAGCACTACTGTCACTATCCAAGATGAGCATAAGCAGGGTTTCCAACATTGTGATGCAGTGCAGGTGAAATTACGAGTAGAAGGCGGAACGGAAGAATAGTTGAAAGCACCTGCAACTCTCCATTCATGAGGAGCAAGTGATAAGACTTCGAGTGCAAACCATGAAAGGGTTGGCTTTACTTGACACACTGCGGGAGGAACACAGAGATATCCCAGTTATGGGCAACATCCTGTTACAATGATCAAGAATGAACTCCGTGAAATAGCAAAGGATTAGAGTCTGCGTGGATGCAGCCAAATGACAAAAGAAAAGTTGGGAAAGCTCATCGAGCAGAAAACCAACCGGAAATTCATTCCTGAAGATGTCTTCAGCAACAAGGAGCTACAATTACTCGAAGAGGTAGTGCAAAGGGATATCAAAGATGATCCAACTGGAGACGAGATTAAAATTATTGATAGGAGCTCAGCACTGAATGTTGTATTTTGCACAGTGGTCATCTATGAAGCAGCAAGAATTGGAAACGTTTTTAAGTGGAGTAAATTTCTATCACTGGTACAATTTCAGGTGTACTCAATGAAAAGAAGTATAAAGATGCAGCAATCAACCCCAGCAACAGACAAAATGCCTTCTTCATTCCTACTTCACATCAACCCTTGCAATCCTCACCAAGAAATGGAGGTCGCGTTCATGATGCAGAAGGGAGTAAAGATGATTCTCGTTGTAAGTAAATGGACAAATTTTGTATCAAAACGACGGGTCACCACTCGATCAATTCTTCAGATCTAAAGATGAATGACCAACGAATAACTGGAGGAAGACCCCAAGAATAACTGTGACGTCGTCATGAAGCAGTGGGTAGATCAAGAGCTACAGGATGCCTTGAAAGACGTCCAGAATTTAGAATTACAGTGGATGGTATGCCAAGAACTGGTAAGGTTGGACGCCTAGGAGATATGGTTAAGTCCAAAAGCTTAAAGTGATTCACCTGCAGATACCAAGGTCGAATCCGTAGTACCCTTCCTTGATTCCTCTTGCCTCTCTGGTTTCTCTCTCTCTCTTAAGGGACCAGAAAGATTATGAGCTGATTGGAGGTTAGATTGTTTGATCAATGAAAAGAATGTTGCAGGGTTATCAATCCACTTCACATACACTTCCTGCAAATCGCTTCGGGGATCGTCGTCACAAGATCTTCTCGGTGTGTTAAATATCTGGTTGATGCACTTGAATTCGGGCTAGTAGAAGGATACATACGTATACTAGTATTCGTCAATAAACTCATTGAGGCAATAGGTAGGCGGCTTCGTACCTAGGACCTGGTACAAGGTGAACTCTCCCTCGGTCAAGCGGTGTGTACGATTTATCGGATTCGCCCTTCTTTTTGATGAATTGGATTCATGGGAAACCCGTAATCGAGAAAGCCTCGCGGCTGGTAGGCCCCCGTTAGAGTTTACAAAACACCTAGTCTTCTAGCTACTTTTGGCTCGAAAATGTGGGGGTCATCTTGAAGGAGTGGTGTTATATTGGCCAACTATAGCTAGAACATCCAAGACGGGAAAAGAGGCGATTTTGGGGTTGGCTGAGAAGTACTTGAACATCTTCTCTCAGGGTGGTACGATTCCAGCGTTCAACATTCAGACTTCTCTTCTTCGGGTGTAGTAGAATTGGATGACATGCTTCCAGAGTGGTTCTTCACATTTCCTCGTTATAAAAGTGAGTGTTGTTTTTTGTTCACAGTTTTGGGGCGTGTGATCTTTGAAAACAATGGTCCAGAAGGCATCCTGCAACGAGACCACCTTCTTGTCCTTAAGCGATATCAGCCAGTCGTACTTGAAGAGGATATCGATGAGACTCAAAAGGAATCTATGACCTAGAGGAGACGGCACTTGCCGGTATATCCACGAGATTTGCTGCCCATATCTTGTCCGCATCGCATATTACCACCTAACGCTTCTGAAATTTGCGTCTGATTTGTTTGTGCCACTCTTAGGTTAGATCATCCTGTCAGCGACCGTTTTTTCCTCAGTCCCAATCGGACTTTTGTGCTGATGACGGGTTTGATGATGCTACGGTCAAAGCGTACATTCGCAATGGGTTATGGCATGGCGTCGAGGTTTGCACGGAGTTTTTGAAGATTGTGGGCAGTAGTACCCTTCCCTTTACATATCAGAGATGGTAGGCTGCTTCATCGGCTTGGTTAATAGGTTTCAACCGGGATTTGGGAGTTTTGGTAGCGTTCGAGCGCTTGCTCAGGTTTGTCCCAGGTTCGGGCTGGGCAGATGCATTTCGACTGGCATCCCATTGAGATGCTTGATCACCAAACTAGCACCAACGAACTGCTACTTCTTGGCTTCGAACACAGCACAGATACCAACCTTCCGCCAGCGTCGTTTGCTGGTCATTACTAATCCAAAAGCCTACTGTGTCCTACTTCCTTCTATATTTCACACAGAAGATCATTGCTTTATTTTAATAAATGGTCATTGAAAGCATTTCTCACGACGATACTGCACTGACGAGGGTCAATCGCTTTCTCCTCTCACAGTGATCGATCCGATGTCTCATTATCAGTTAATCTGACTTTGACAAGACGACGCTGCTGCGTGATTGATTGCTCTAGTTTTGCCGTCTTTATGTGTCTGCTGCAGTGGGAATTGCAAAAGGGCTCTCGAATGAGGATATCCACATTCTAGTCTCTGTCAAGGATAAGTATTCCAACTCACTCATCGATGTATTCGAAATGTTAAAGCCATTGCCACCACAAGCCTGTATCGAGTTTTCATTCTTCCAGTAAGTAAACGATGTGTCTGACCTTTGCAAAGTAAGTGAGAACCGAACCGTCAGTCAAAAGAACGAACATGGACGACGGCAACATCGGAAACACTTTTTGCAAGCTCGACCAAACCAAAAAGAATCTCATAGTTTTGATTTATTGTCGTTGGGCAAGCAAAGCAAGTGCGAAGAGTACTTGGTGCACCACAAAAACGCAGACTCATTTTACATGTGTTAGAACTACTGCAAGCTACCGCGACAGTCGGTCGTATAGAACTTCATCTGCCTCTTTAGGAAGGACGGGCATCTCCACCAGGACCCTTTTACCTCACCAAGGAGCAGTTTGATGTCTTGTGTGAGCACTGCTGGCCTTCACCATAGATCTAACGAGCAGCAATGCTACCGGGAAATACCGATGAATAACAAAAGTACCGAAGTTACTGTTAATTTATTTTCTGCATATGCGCATTTCGACAACATATGTCTCATCAGTCCAGATAAAACCAAAACATTTGGAAGTCCATTAAACATTTGGAAGTCCATGAAATTGGGAAGAATTCTATGTAGTCTAATATAAAGAGTGGATCGTTGCAGATCGCTTAGAGGAATTTTCCCTGGAGAACCAACTGGTGTTGGATGCTCATGAACCCTCACTTCAAAACACAGTGAGTGCAAGCACAAGTTTGAACGTGTTCTTATCTCCAACACGCGTATACTGGGTTTCCCTTTTTTGCAGATGTGGTTTTGAAATGTTTGAGGAGACTTACAGCCGCTTATCCCAGGGGAACCCATATATGTACAGCGTAATGTGAACATTCAGATGAACAATGTGCAAGCACCTATGCCGTGCAGTTTATGGAAAATGCAGGAGACATCTCAAACACCAAAAGCCATCTAGGTCAACGTGTTGAGTCAAGACAGCAGTCTGCGCCAAAAACTTTTTCATTCACTAGCCCTAAGGGGCTAGTAAGGTCCTGTGTTGTACTAGCCCGAACTCAATTTCACTAGCCCTTATAGAAAATTCTTTGTTATTAAGCTACAATTTTAACTAGCCCACAGGGCTAGTGACTTCAAATTTTTACTAGCCCGAGACTGATTTTATTAGTCTCGGGCGTAGGGCTAGTGGTTAAAGGCACAGACTGAGTCCGGGGTCATCAGTGTTCGTACCTTTACAGCTCGAGTAAAGACCAATGCATGAGACAACTCAAACACTTAGGAGCGTTCTGAAGGATTCGCTAAAACGCTGAGGAGCGTTTGAAGGCGTTTGTCTAAACGGTTAGTGTTTGATTCTATGAAGAAATGACCATTAACAATATATCCCAAACAAAGCTATTTTTAAATCAAAACATATGGAAATTCATAAACCGGAATATTTGCAAAATCTGGTACTTAGGATTTATATAGCAAAGCAAAGGGGAAGAAAGGGGCCTCCACGGCAGTCGACCATGTCTTGGATAAAATGTCAAACTACAGTAAGGGTTCGAGCAAGATCCAATATCAACGGGAAAGCACCCCGCAACAACAATATCATCTCAGGCGCTAGAATGGCAACCATGAACGACTTGTGAAGCGCTATTAATAAATGCACAATTGCTGAAATGATTACCATTACGAAAGGATTGACCCTCGAGGAAAGACTCTAGGTGTACAAGGTTTGTGAGTACGAAACCCACTCCAGCGCCAAGATCAACAACACCGATACAGCAATTCGCATCAACATGGAGACCGAGAAGGAGTTCTTTTGCCCTGCACAGAGCCACCCGTTGATTACTGCCAAGCTTCGAAAGAACGATGCAGTCGACTGCACTATAGCAGATATGGTGACGTTCCCTCACAACGATGTCATGTGTCTATTTTATAGCATCAGCTACAGCTCTCCATTAAGTAGATCAAGCTCGTGACCGACCCATGATTTGCACCCACCATGCTTGAAATGCAAGCCTTCCTTGACGACCTTTCAAAATCTCAGACACAACCAGATGTAGTTGAAGGATTGCTGATGGAGATAACGCTGGATTAGTGGCGCGACATGGATACATCATCATCAAAACCACCAAAAAGATTTTATTTTCCTTTGCAATTCCTTTCATGTCGACAACGGTTTTGGTTGAAATTGTGCTAGACCACCAGAAATATGTTCAAAATCGACTGTGGATCTCGAATGAAACAGCGGGGTTCCACAGCCGTCCCCATTCTACTCTGTTCAACTGAGGCCTGGCTGTCAAAACCGGACACGAAAAACCTCAATGAATCATCGTACCATTCCTATGGGAGAGGAACAATCATCAGACAATATCACCATGTTTGACTACTATCGGTTGCAAAACATCAATCTGACCCTCAACACCTAACGCCACACCTCTGCAGGCCACAATGCAACTTCCATCAGAGCAAGGCCGCTAGGATGTTCAAGCATCCTGTAGACTAGAACCACAGGAAACTTTTACAACATGGAGAGTCTCGGTGTGAGTCAATACTTTGAATGGTTGAAGAATTAAAATCGTGGTATACTAGTAATTAGAGCGTAACGTGCCTGTCACCACCGACACATTTGCGCTAGTGATCACCGACAGGAACCTCCGGTTCGAGTATGAAACCCGAAAAATGAAAGTCATGTCTGAGGCAAAAGGAGAAATTAATGTAACAGGAAACACTTACAAATGGCCGAAAATTGCAATCACATGCCACAATCTACCAAGGAACTGCGCAAGAAAAAAAAAACGAAAAGGCAAAAGAAATAAGTAGATAACGATAGGAACTTGGGAAATCTGGACTTGGCGTGTAATTCAAATTTTACCGAAGGGTTTGGTAAAGAATCATCATGTATTTCAGTAGACATCGGCAGTATCAATGAGAGGCCAGTATACTTGTAAAATCTTCAGGTCATTGGATCCCAACTTTACAATAAAGAAATGGACAAGATTTGTGTACCGGTACTTGGAACCAAGGCAGGAGTTTTCGTTCACCATATCCGAAACAGACAGCCAAATCCTGACCCAGTTCAACCAGCCCCTACAACTGCTTGGAGACAAGAATTATGAGATGGTCTTGGCGAACCTGGAGACGCATACTACTTCATCCCAACATCCATGAAGCAAAATTCTCCTGACGCTACTTCCCCGACAACAACATGAAAAACGAGGTTCACCGACAAGTAAAGCTCAACAAGCACACGAATAAGAATATCATCAATGCCAATCGTTCGACTCTGACAGCAAAGGAACTACTTGGTTGATTGCGATGTCGACAACAATATCAACACCTTGCTTGGGTTGGATCGTAAGGTATACACTCACAACAGGTCTACCAACAGCTATAGGTAGGATGAACGTGTCGTTACCATCATATGCATCAACAGCATCATGGTGAACAGCGACATTATTCATAGTAGTAGGTCAGTGGCGTCTAATGGTCCTCCATCTACAACTTCTCTCCAGTTGTTGATCCCGGTAAAGATCACCCATAAGCTCAAGAATTCGTTTTCATTTCCGCAAAGTATAATTAATGACTTACCAAGAAAACAGTTTGAACTTGACAAAATGTCAGCAGGTGGCCTGGAAGTATCGGTCGGTTAGCAGTCGTTTGTCCAATACGGGACTTTCGAGATAGGAACTCTCGTGTAACTGAAGGCGGAAACGATCGCCTCGTATACCAGTTTGAAGAAATACTGGATCTCTAAACCTAATGAAATAAATATATACCACATAAAAACAAACTAGTTATGAAATTGAAGTGCATTTTAAATTTTTCCTATATNAAAAAAAAAAAAAAAAAAAAAAAAAAAAACCCGAGGTGCCACAAATCGATTAAACATAAATCACCCTTAGCTCAACAGTGTTCATTAATTAGTGATTCTCTCTCAATGTATTGATGTATTGATTTTTTACATATAGAAATAGATTCGTTTTCGGAGTGAACACTATTCAAAAGTCCCGTCTTGGGTTATAATAAAACTACCAAAGAGAATTGTTAAGAGCGAAAATCAAAAGGGCAAAAAGACAAAGTAGGTGCAAAACCACTGGAAAAATTGTAAACTGCAATTGTCCAACTCAAACCTTAGAGACCAGGACACGATGTTACTCACTACCAGGCAGTTCAAAAGATCACACAACTCTTACGGAAAGGCCCTGGTGTTATGAATCCTGAGCCACCCTGTTGAGAAGAACATACAGTAGCTGGCTATGACAACCCATCGTGGCCAAGACCATTCTACTGGCATAGGATCAAAACGCTTTGAATGTTTTGGGTAGCGCTTCTATATCTCCAAAAACATCAGTTCTGACTTAATTTTCAGCTTAGTGAGTATGTTCCCAAAGAAATCTAGCGGCAAAAGGTTTTTTCCTCGAACCGTCCACTGCCCACATTATCAAAAGTGATTGGATTAAACTAACATTTTGCAATGGTTCTGTTTTGATCTTAGATACCAAAAGTCCATTCAAGAACATTCGTATACTTGGAATGCTCCTCTAGATAAATGAATGACGAGATAGATGCTAGACGTGTTTCAATTATAGAAACCAAGATATTAACATGTATTGCAGATTTTCAGCCGAATGGATAAGGTCGTCTCCAATGCCCTTTGGTATGTTCCATGAGCAATCTGTTGTTGACTAGTGGGACTATGGGGTTTGCCCTGAGTTGTGCAGGTTATTTTGCAAACATCCCCAAAGATTTCTTGGCGTGCATATGTACCACCGATTATTTCGTCTTGTTCCTGACGAAGCATGGAGACACAGTACGACTAGTCAAAACCTAAAAGTCCCATCTCGCTGGTGATCCTGAAATCTGCCTGAAGAACCACGACGATGAGAAGCATTATCTGTTTCAGCTTCCGGTCATTTTTAGTGTATAGATATACATGCGAATAAGCCGAAGAGGTGGTTTTCTAATCGCACATCGCTCTGCTACGCTTCATTCTATGCCAAACCTTCCAGTTCAAATTGCCAAGTGTGAAAAAATTCCTAATCAAGTAATTTCTACTCCCATGTGTTAGTTTTTTTCTTTACTTCCTCACCGATCATATGATAATTACTGTTGTTTGATTTTCTTGTTAAGTTTGATTCCAGTAGTACCAAAAGGCCGATTCGGCCTCACTCATGCAAAATCCTGCATAAAAATCCCTACCTCGAGGGCAAAATGCAAACGGACGCATTCCTATTGATCATAGGGTAAATACAAGAATTATGTCTTTCGTACAGAGCATAAGTCAGTCTCTACAGGACACCTTAAAGAGAGGTGTGCCTACGTCCGAGATTGATATAAATAAAGATATGGCATCAGAAAGAAATAAGATGGATCAGTTTCAGGATTTCTTTCTGGAGAATGAAGAAGATTTGGAAGATAGCACCCCCACCCCCAAAGCAGCATCAGTGCTGCAATACCCCCAACCTGGTGCAGATGGATGAGCACACCCAGCAGTGTCAAAATTGTGGGATGGAGCAAGTCCAACGATTTGAGCATCAATTAAGGGAGCTGAAGACCACCTGCGGTTACCCACTCAAGAGGAAGAAGGGGCAGTTCTGCAAGAGCAAGCCCGGGAAGGATGGTCTCTGCTGGAGACATAATAGGCAACCACGCGAGACGGAAGACGAGGAGACCATTCCCGTCGAGGGTAAGATGGTGGTTGAAGAGACCATGAAGACCCTCCGTCAAATAGCTAAGGATGAGGGTTTGAAGGGGATCAGCAGGAAAAGTAAGGAGGCCTTGGTGAAGCTCATCGAGGAGAAAACCACCCGTAAATTTACCCGTAAGGAAGTCTTCAGCAAGAAGCAGCTGAAAGCACTCGCTAAGAATCGTGGCCTCACCAAGTTCTCCCGCCTCAAGAGAGAGGATCTCATTCAGCTGGTCGAAGAAGATATCAGAAATGCCCCAGTCGAGGATGAGATCAAGGTCACCAATAGTCGTCAAGCGCTGAATGGTGTATTTGGCACGGTCTCCATCGAACCCGTAAAGTCGCATGACGTGACCACATACCTCAAAGTAAGTCGGAGCACGATCTTCACCACCATCTCAGATGCTCTCGCCAAAAAGAAGGGATTGAAGGTGCACTTAGTGCTCCGAGCAGAAATGGTGAAGACCAACCCCGCGACCGGAGAAAATATCTACATCACCCCTTACTTCCGATCAGCTCTTGCTACTCTCACCCAATCATTCGGCCTCGAATTGGAGATTGCCTTCATGATGGAGAAGATCAAGGAAAATATGGCTAAGTACATGCGTGAAGGGAGCGGATGGACTTTCGGGCAAGTCGTGAAGCTAGAAATCCACCTCAACCAATTCAAGCCACTCAAGGGCAGATCCTTCATACCACTCCCACAGAAGCTGAATCAGAAGAAAGCCATCATCAATGTGAGGAATGAGGATGATCATTGCTTCCAGTGGGCAGTCCTATCAGCGCTTCACAATACTGAGGTTGATCGTAAGAATGCCAACCGAGTGACACGGTACAAACCATGGGAGAAAGAGCTTAACTTTGAAGGCATTGACTTTCCAGTCTCGCTCAAGGCGATCGATAAGTTCGAGAGGCAGAATCCCTCTATTAACGTCAACGTCTATGGCTTCGATGGTGTAAAGAAGGGTGAGGATGGAGAAGAGGATATTCAGATCTACCCCCTCAGGATATCCAAGAATACGGGCTCCACCCACGTAGATCTTCTCTTCCTAACCCACGAAGACAAGCAGCATTACTGCTGGATCAAGAGCCTCTCTCGACTTCTGAGCTCTCAGATGACGGAGCATGGTCATGAGCTTTTCTTCTGCCGAAGATGCCTCAGCCATTTTTCCAGGCAAGATATTTTGGACGAGCACATGGAATATTGCAGTCAGAAAGAAGCCGTCAGGATCGAGATGCCAGAAGAAGGGACCACCTTAGCCTTCCACAACCACGAAAAGACGATGAGAGTCCCTTTCGCGATTAACGCGGATTTCGAGTGCTTCACGGAGAAGCTCAGCACCTGCCAACCAGATCCATCCCACTCCTACACGAAGGCCTACCAGCTTCAGCGACCATCAGGCTTCTGCTATTACGTGAAGTACGCTCATGGGGACTACAAAGATCGGGTCATCTATTGCGGTGAGGATGCAGCCAAGAAATTCGTGGAGTGTATGGAGGAGGAAGTACAGACCATTGGTAAGCTAGACAAGGAGAATAAGCCCATGGTGATGACCGATGAGGACAAGGAGAGCTTTGAAGAAAGCACGCACTGCCACATTTGCGGGGATGAATTGGGATTGGATAAGGTTCGAGACCACGACCATCTTACCGGGAAATATCGAGGTGCAGCACACAACGAGTGCAATCTAGACTTTCAGCTCCCGAAGCACGTCCCCATCTTCTTCCACAACTTGAGTGGGTATGATTCCCACATCTTCGTGAAGGAGCTTGGATTCTCTGAGGGTAAGATCAACTGCACCCCCAATACCGATGAAAAGTATATCAGCTTTTCCAAGAAGGTGGGAGATCTGGAAATGAGATTCGTCGATTCGCTGCGCTTCACGCTTAGCTCGCTGGATAAGCTAGCCAAGAATCTCACCCCCGACCAATTCAAGACCATGAAGGCGAGATTTGGCGATCGTCACGAGCTGATGATTCGGAAGGGAGTTTTTCCCTACGATTATATGGATGGGGAGGCTAAGCTGGAAGAGACTCAGCTCCCACCCAAGGAAGCCTTCTACCGCACACTCTCCGGGGAGAGCATCACCGACGAAGACTACGCGCACGCTCAGAAGGTCTGGGAGACCTTCGAATGCAAGACCCTACGAGATTATCATAATCTCTACCTAGAAACCGATGTCTTGCTGCTCACAGACATCTTCGAGAATTTCAGTGATATCTGCCAGACTCACTATGGGCTTGATCCTGCCAACTACTTCACATCGCCCGGATTGTCTTACGACGCTGCCCTCAAAACCAGTGGACAAAGATTGGAGCTTCTCTCTGATCCGGACATGCTGCTAATGTTCGAGAGGGGCACCAGAGGAGGAGTCGCCATGATCTCTCATCGTCACCCTTTCCAAGATCTTCAAGCCCGTCATCAAGACGCAAAAGGAGACTGCTTCCCAAATCACCAAAAAGATCGATGATCTCACCCTACCCGCCCCCGTGCCTGCCCTTCCTCCTACCGCTGCCGAAGGTGATGACGACCCACTACCCATCGGGCAAGCATTGACTACCAATCTCGGTCCGCGAGCAACCCATAACCTTCAGCTCAGTATGACTCCCAAAGCAGATCATACCTTTGGATTGCGAGTGGAAGACGGCGCCATCATGATCGGGAGTCTCCCTGTCACTTTCGATGGTGACAATATCATTGTCGATGACGAGCGCTATAAGGGTACCCCCAGTCTATGGGAGCTCATGGTCATAAAGCATCCCGAAGATTTCGAAGTGGACGACCTGAATACCTATGGTGATATCCTACGAGCATCGAATGCCATGTATCAAGGTAATTCTGCAGTCTCACAGACCCCCAAGACTAGCAAAAGCAAGAAGTGGAAGGAGATCGTCTCGTACCTCTATAAGCAAGATAAGTATGGGAGTGGGGTCCGAACCGTCTTTCTTCCCAAATGCTTCGACCAGTTGCTGGATCGCCTCGATCTTTGCGCTGCTGCCTATAAGGCTGGGAATAATGGGGTGCGCAATGAAATCGTGGCCATCCTCGATGCTATGAAGAAAACCAAGCATATCAGCAGGGGGGAGTACGAGACGCTGCATCGAAAGCTCATCTACGAAAGCGTTCAGGAGTACGAATTCTTCGAATACCATCCCATCACTGGGACGCAGCTGAATAGGTCCGGTACTGAGATCCACCTCAGCATCGAGTCGCAGGATCTTTTCCTTCATCCCTCCAGAGCTACCTCTTGCTGGAAGGAAGGCTCCAGAAGAATGATGGGTCGGCCTATGCCGATGCCAATCTCATCTCCCTCATCAATAATGCGATGATGTTCCTCTTCAAATCCATCAGCTACAAGCTTTCCGGGCAGACGATCGAGCATTTGAACGATCCGGGGGTCGCCACCACCATGATGGGCCTACTCACGTATCCAGACGATTTCTCCAAGTTCGCAAGGCCTAAATCAGCTATGGGTCAAGGATACCTCAGCAGAGGCCGCCGTCGCCAATCTGGGATTTGCTGCGCGGAAGGCCTACGTCATCGCCAAGCCCGCCAATAAGGGAACCTTCTCCTTCACCATTTCCTTGAAGCATATCTTCGGCTTTGCCCAGGACTACGAAAAGCTGGTCTACAGATTCAAGCATGAGCTCACTCTCGTCCGCGCCTCGGATAATGACGCCATCTTCCGGGATGCTGCCAATATCAACGACCCCGGCAAGATCGTCCTCAGCAATCTCTCATGGTTCATTCCCCACGTGATGCCTTCCGACGAGCAGAAGCTGCGGCTCTATAAGACCATCGAGAGCAAGGTGAAGCTAGATATTGGCTTCCGCATGAGGCAGTGCGATTCGATCGGCGTCCCCGAAAGCCGTGAATTCAACTGGCGCCTCTCCACCCGATAAGAGTAACGATCAAGAAGAAAACCCCGCCATCTTCGACCATTGCCGCGTGAATGATATCTGGGTCACCTTGAATTCCCAGAGATATCCTGCCGTGGGTCATCGTGCCTCCTTCACGAATCAGAAGGTCTCCAGGCTCTATAAGGAGGCTGCCGATTTCCGTTGGAAATTCTTCAACATGGATGACCTAGTGAGCAATCCAGGCATCACCCCCGCCGACTTTACGGACCTCCATCCCCTCTTCGTATTCGACGTTTCCAAGCAGAGCGAGCGCCTCAAGAACTCAACGATCGACGTCTATATCAGGGTCAGATTCGATCAGAACGTCGCCGCCAATACCCAAGCCTATGCTTTGGTCTTCTAAAGCTTAGCTCTGCAGTAAATAAATGGACAAAATTCATATTCAGCTACTGTTTGCCATCCGACCCGCCGAAGTCTTCGCCATCCTGGTGAAAGCTAAAAACCTTCAGAAGCACTATGACGGTCTGGAAGATTGGAAGCAGAGACTGGTATCCGCTTTCTACGTCGTCACCTGTAAATAAATGGACGATTCACTTTTGCGAAAAATCGCCACCAATACCGAACCCAAGCATGGGTTCTCCTTCATCGTCTCCGGGGACGATAGTCAGATTTTGACCCGCTTCAACCCACCCCTCCGACTGCGTGAGGAGAAATCTTACGAGATGGCCCTCGTGAATCTGGAGACGTACTACTCCATCCAAAATATCCATGCTGGAAATAATTCCTTCCGCTACTCCCCAGACGAAGGTGCCCACTGGTTTCCCATCACCCTGAGCACCGGCTCCTATGGCATTACCCGTGACCCTGAAGACCATCAATCAGATGCAAACCTACCTGACCGATCAAGACGGTCGCCCCATCGATCTGCGAGGAGAGCATCTCACCATTCGCTTTCATCTGCGTGAGGTATAAATAAATGGATTATCATGAGTATGGTCTTAACTTGACGAAGGGTCAGGCAGAGAAGATTCAGCGTGCAGCAAAGAAGGGTTGCCCCGTGAGCGTCCGATTGCTGCATGCCAACCTATCTGGTGGGCAAAAGATGTTCCTCACTCAACGTCAGATCCAACGCATCACCAAGCTTTTGCAGAGCGGCAAGGGTGGTATGGTCTTGGAGATGAGCCCGAAACAGGTGAGGCATAACGTAAAGGAGGTTGGATTTCTCCCCATGCTGGCAAGTCTTGCCTCTGCTGCGCTTCCTATGCTAGACAAAACCGTGCTGCCTGCTTTGGGTGTGGGTGCCTTGAGCGGTTTGGGTAGTGCAGCCATCCAAAAAGCTGTGGGATCTGGATTATATCTCAAGAAGGGTGGGAATGTATGCTGTGTGAAACCCCAGGGTCGTGGTCTACATCTCAGCCCAAGTACTTTGCCCAATACGTACGGTGATGGATTGTACTTGAAGAGTGGAAGTCGGCTCTACGATGGTAGTGGATTGATCCTTGGCCCCAATAGCCCCTTCAAGGGTATCCCCTGCTAGGCATGCTTCTCTAGGGCCCTTAGATAAATGGTTGATGAAGTAGATGGTAGACTCGAGGATTTCCTGGATTCCGAGGTTCAGAAATATGCCCGCATGCTTCGCAACAATAAGCGACTGGATAAGGTGGTCTTCACTATCCGAGCTGCAGCCTCCACCAGCAGTCTATTGCTTACCAGTGGCACCATGGGGTCGGCTTTGACCGGGATCGGTGCTGTGGCCTCCCTCCCCCCTTGGATCCCTCGCTTGCCTGAGTGCGACAACCACCCTAGTGCTCTCGCTGATCGCCAAGCGAATCGTCAAGAAGAAGAAGAAGCATCGCGATACTCTCCGCTTGGCCCGATTTTATCAGTTTCAGCTCCCGGGTGAAGATGGTGCGCCTGTCGTCTGCCTGAAAAAAAATTACGATGAGAAGGATCAGTTGCGTCAACCTTCTGCCCCCATTAGTGAAGAATTGAATGGGCATGCGCCGTAGGGAGGGTTCTTCCATTCGCGCCTCGCTCGGCTACGCCTCGCTCCCCGCTCATTCCCGAACCCTCCAGATAAAAAAAATATTCCCCAATCTGTTTTGGATTGGGAAATTTTTGCGTTCTTACCCCTAGCCCTCTGGTATTTTTTTTTACTTTCTCAACAGATCGTAGGAGAGGTATTGTCGGTTGGATTTCTTGCTCAGCTTGTATCCAGTGCTTCGAACGTAAGCTCCTTGCAAGGGACCCTTTTCTTTGTTTAGCGTGGGGCAGGCCCATACTCTGGTGATTTCTCCTTCTCGATTTTTCAGAGTGAGAATCCTGCTTTTGCCGAATTTTCCATCAACTTCTACCACCTCCAAGATCTTATAGATCACTCCGGTAGGCAAATCCTTCCATGTGGTGGATTCTTGATTCTGATCCTTCATCCCTTCCTGGAAGGCATCTTCGCTGATAAAGTCATCACCCCCATCTTGGGAGATTTCGACGAATCCATTGTGTACGAAAGACATAATTCTTGTATTTACCCTATGATCAATAGGAATGCCGTTCGTTTGCATTTTGCCTTCGAGGTAGGGATTTTTATGCAGGATTTTGCATGAGTGAGGCAGAATCTGCCTTTTGGTACTACTGATTCATGAACTCCGGACGAGGGCTCCTTGTATGCAACCTTTTTTGTTGTTAAAAATGGGACAAACCATATTGTAACGGTTTCTTCAGTGTGAGAATCCAGTTTTTATAAAAACTTTCAATCCACTTCCAATACCTACAAAATTTTGTAGATCACCAATCGAATAATTTTTCAAATGATGGCTTCTTTATTCTACTCCTGTATCTTTTCCTTGAAAAAGTCTCCCTGTTCGTTGATTTTTTTGTTGTATTTTGGCGGATCGTCATTTTCGACTTAATCAAATCTCCTTCACGCACCTTCACTTTTCATATTTATTTTTACTAAGTACTCAATGGCAATACTGTCGTACATGGGGTGCTATGCACGACTCCCTAAATATCTGGAAGTGCGGCAGGTTCAGCTATTTCCAACTACTCGCTGTCACTTCTACAGCATTCCAGAAGACAAATTTATCGTCCTATAGCCATTGCAAAAATCATTAGCTTGCCACTCCACAACATTTCTTCAATAAGATAAACTGGCCCTTTCACTGTGAAAGATAAGCTTACATCTTTTGAATTATCATAGGAAAAGCTTGGCCTCCTACAGCGCCTCTAGAGGACAAACGCTTACTTCTTTCCACCTTCAAAGGACACAAACTTCACCTTGTTAGTGCTTCAACAAGACAAGCCTTCTGAAGCACATCGAGAACAATATTAACATCTCTTCAAAGGAAGGCAATCTTACCTTTTTGTAGAATTTCCACAGATGTAAACAAACTAAATCTTTCTATAGAACCTCTGGACGACAATCTAGCAATTTTCCACTAAGAAAAGAAACGTACTCTTCTAGTGTATAATGGATGTGGGTCAACTTTGATTACCTACCCTGAATTGGGCAGTGTTTTTACATTACTGGAAATTCAATTTACATTTAAATTAAAACAAAATAAGTAGATTAATGTAATTACGGGACAAATAAAGAATAATAAATCCAAAACATTAAGGTATGGAAAACAGCCTAATTTTTGAAGTTAAATCATTTACTGTCGATGGTGAAAAAGAAGATAAAACTTTGCCACATGTCAAGCAATGTCGTTGAACAGTTGAAAATATAATACCCTGTACTTATAATATCACTTACAAACCAATCCAAAACAACATAAGTAAGGTAGTTGCAGAAACAGTCACTTGTCTCCCATTTCTCCATTTTGAAGAGACGATGAGCACATGTCGATAGTCATGCCCCAGCTCAAGACGGTGACTAACCTCAGGTACTGCTGGCTGTGACAAGGAAGGCAGAAATGATTGCCGACAGGACAAACTACTTTTATCTGTCAAGCAAAACTACGACTGTTCAAATCGACGACTAGTATCCCTAACATATAGTTAACTTTACAGTACATCTTACAGATAATCACGTTCATTATACAGGTCAAGCCATTATATAAATATTGTAAGCAAATAGTCAAGGGCTATGAATTCACTTAAATTCTCCTCAGTGGCGGATCAAGACTATCTGCTAAAAAAAAAGGGGGGGGGGCGGTTGCGACCCAAAATTTTTCCATAAGGGGGGCCCGGAACCCAATTCTTTTAACACCCCCTAGGAATTTTAAATATTTTTNGGGGGGGGGGGGGGGGGGGGTGCGGGACCACCCGCCCCCCAAATCCGCCACAGCTCCTTATACAGGACAGGAGTAGTATATAGGTTTTCGCTTATGATGCTGTCATGGTGCCGAAAATGACGTCACCGGGAGTTACGTGACCGGAAGTGGAAGTCACGTGACCGGATGTTTGACATTTTAATGCAACTGGAAGTGACCCTAATTGAGGCCCTATACGGCCATTTTGATAAGAAATGACGTGGTGGAAGAGTGCAACACCCCGCAGGAGTGTTGTATTACATAATAACATTACGCATGCGCGACCGGAAGTGGGCGTAGCCCCAGATGTTTTCCGGAAGTGGTCTTATTGGAAGCCCTATTCGGCCATTTTGACCAGAAATGATGTGTTGGAACATCATGTGATTCCACAAGGGTCTTGTAAAGCCTAATTTTGTTACGCATGCGCGACCGGAAGTGGCGTATCCCCATGTGTTAACCAGAAGTGAGGAATTTTCTTTCATTTTTTCACTCTTTTTATAGTATTATACCCTTTTCAATGTTATTCTTTGCATTTTCTTTGCTTTTTCATCAAATTCTTAGTTATCTCCCTTATCCCACCCTGTTTATTGTTGTTATACCATTTCATCCTTTTTTCAATGATTTTCTTTGTATTTTCTTCCCTTTTCATCAAATGTCTAGACTAATATACGGGCGTTGTCATTCAGCAATTGTCATTGTTTTTCTGAGGTTGTCTTCTATCAGGTCCGCGTTCATCAAGGGACATAACTCTTGGGAGTTCCCGCGGTTTTTTCATTTGTGGGTGTCTTCTATCACGTCCGCGTTCGTCAAGGGAGGTAATTTTCCCGCGTTAATTGTTGATCTAGGGTGTCTTCTATCACGTCCACGTTCATAAGGGGTGTAACTCTTGGTAATTTTCCCACGTTTTATAGTTGTGGGTGTCTTCTATCAGGTCCGCGTTCGTCGCGGCCATTCAAAGGGTTGCTAAGCACAATGTTGGCTGCTAGGTGTATTCTGTCGCGTCCGCTCTCATAAAGGGAGATAACTCTTGCTTATATTTTTCCTGCGTTTTGGGGAACATGTATGGACACGTCTGAACCTGTCGAAACAAGTCGTTATGAAACAAAAAGTGGATTGAAGGTGTACATAATGTGGACCAATCAGAAAGCAGAAAAATCAACCAATCACAACATAGAGTTTTTGACTAATCACTATTCTTGTTCCATAAGTCACTGACCAATCACAGCCGTCGAGACAAATGACTTGGACTATATAAAGCCGTGACCGGCTCTTTCGTCGTTCTTATTTAGAATGGCTCACCCACTTGCCAAGAATCGTGTCCTGTTGGTGAAGGAGACTCCAGTCGACAATGTCCTGACCAGGATAGAACAGATGGTGACAGCAGAGGAAAAAGAATTTCTGGCCTGTTTGAATCCGCATGAAAAACGCTCAGAAGCTTTGCTGGACTTGCTCCAAAAGAGGACCTGCAGCTGTCGATGCCGTTTGCCATGCTCTGATGTTGGCCGGTAGAGAAGACCTTTTTTGACGTTGTGAGGAACGAAGATATGGAGATATGTTGTCCAGAGCTGTACAAATTTCATTTGGGAGATGAAGTCTACCTGGAAGTCAGCAGCCATGGTGTTACATTAAAGAATAATATACAGACCATCTACTTCCCGGTGGTGCGCTGGATAAGTTTGAGATACGTCCTCGACGATCTGGATGACACTGTCCATTTCTTACAGCATAACAGATATGCTTCGTTCGAGAGACATCTAGGTGGCAACGTGTATGTGAAAACAGAAAGTCCGTCTGTGTATGTGGAATCCTGATAAAAAGACATGGGAAGCATACAACTAGATTTTGAGCAGTTCGAGAAATTGAAAGACGTAGATACAATCTTATCCACCTTCCTGTCGGAGCTGAATATTAGTGTTCCTTGTGAATTTACCCATCCCTACAAAGAAGAGGCACTGTACTGCAGCAAATGTACTCTCAATGGACCAGATTTGGATTAAAGATAATCAAGACTTATATACAAACGGCCCTTTTCAGGGCCACCCACATGTTTCAAAAAAGAGTTAAGATTGATTGGTCAATTCACACATATATTATGACAAACTATATACATATTTATTTTATTTTTGTCTCAACTTTTTTCTCTATGCCCTTGAGTGTCTTCTCTCAGGTCCGCGTTCATCGCGGCCATTGAAAGGGTTGTTAAGCGCATTGTTGGTTGCTAGGTTTCTTCTGTCGCGTCCGCGTTCATCAAGGGGAGGTAACTTTGGCTTATATTTTTGGGAACATGTATGGACACGTTTGGACCTGTCGTAACGAAATAAAAAGTGGATTGAAGGTGTACATAATGTCGACCAATCAGAAAGCAGAAAAATCAGCTTATCACAAACCGTCTGACAAAAATAACTGACCAATGACGGTCATCGAAACAACATTAAATTGAACTATATAAACTCGTGACCGGTGTTTTACGCTGTTCTTATTAAGAATGGCTCACTCAGTTGCTAAACATCATTCTTTGCTGTTAAAGGAGATGCCAGTGTACTGCGTCATGAACATGATGGTACAATAAAACCTTGTTACCATAGAACAGAAAGAAGACATAGAGTGTCTTAGCAGCTTTGAAGAGCAAATAGAAGTCTTGTTAGAGTTGTTGCAAAAAAGTGGACCAGCCGGTTTTGATGTCTTATGTCAGGTGTTTACGACCATTCGCAGAGATGACCTGGTATCTATGATGAGAAAGCCAGAAGAGATATGTTATCAAGAAGGAGGTCAAGTCTACTTGGACGTTACTAACGATGGTTTGCTGCTAAAAAGTGAGTATGGCTGCGTACATTTTCCAGTCATACGATGGATTAACCTACGGTCAGAAATGTATAACATCAATCACTGCATTGATTGCTTCTCGAAAAATAAAAATGCTGGTATACAAGATGGAAAACTAGGAGGAGGTGTCAAATAGATGGTTAACAGTTTGCGTGTAGTGATCTGGTTTCATTGGTGCCATGACAACGACATTGAAAAACACAAAGGAACCAAGATGGTTGAAATGACCTTTGAACAGTTCAAGAAATTAATGGAAATAGATGATGAGTTGCCAACCTTCATTCCAGAATTACTTACAGTTAAGTCGTGCTGTTTCACACATAACAACATAGATGATGTTGCCAACTGCGACGAATGTGTTTATATTTGGTGAAAACAGAGAGTAAAAAACAAACGACCCTTTTCAGGGCCACCAACTTATTTAAAAAAAGAGTACAGATTGCTTGATCAATTCACAAGGGTCACTCTGCATTTCTCCAGGCTTGTGACTGGCTATAACTGTACCGTTATAGGCTACATTGCCCCTTTTTTTCTTCTTTTTCCCCTTTTCTTTTTTTTGGTGTTCAATGAGGGTTTGTTGTGGTGTCGACATTTTTGTCAGTATATTCTTCTTGTAATTTTTTGCGGTCCTTCGTCACCTGTTTGTTCAGTTTGGCCCATTCGGTATAAAAATCGGTACACATTTTACAAATCCATTTCTTCTTGTCAAATTCAGTGCGTTTCTTTACTTCTTGACATTTGTTATACTTCTTCGATTCTTCCTGTCTTTTCTTATGCATGGTGTTGGTCTGGATAAAAGAGAGCTCAGGACGGATTTTCCGTTGATATCTAGGTTTTGATTCATCCAATCTTTTCTCAGGTTTTGGATCCAGAGTTTGGATAGGTTGTTTAGGAAGAATTTTTCGATAACTAGGTTTCTGTTCTTCTTTTTCTTCTACAGATTTCTTCATTCCAGTTGGAGTGACGACGTAGATACACGGCATGGCGTCCCTTCGAGAGTTGTAATTCAACTGACAAATTTTTTAGTTACATGTTCTTTTATACATTCCGATTTCTCACTGTGAAAAAAATTGTAAAAAAATTGGTTAAACTACTCAAGTTATACTAAAGTTTCCTTTTTACAGGCATACAAAATTTTAAATATCGATACTCATCCCCATTCAGCATGCTCCCCCAATGGATCGTCGTTTTCTTCCCATTCATGCGGAATTCCTCCACAATAAAACATTGTACTTTGTCTCCGTGGTTTAAATAAAATAGTCCAACCTTTGCCAGGTCCGCTGGTCGTTGTTTCAGTTGAACGGGCCATCCAGTGTAAAATTCTAGCCTGACTGATTCAGTAGCATACTCTATGTATTTTGGGCAAGTCATTTGTGTTCTCGGTATAAATCCGTGTTTTTGTAAACATTCTTGAATGAAGGGACAATCGGAAAAATGT
Source organism: Modiolus philippinarum (assembly GCA_002080025.1). NCBI lineage: Eukaryota > Metazoa > Mollusca > Bivalvia > Mytilida > Modiolidae > Modiolus > Modiolus philippinarum. Next base: position 27,998 of record MJUU01045809.1, read on the forward strand.
CTGTGGTGTTCCATATGTACTATATCTCCAACTCTCCAACCACCCAATACTCCACCACACTGTGTGTATTGACATTTGTCTTCTATACCAATATAATAAAAATAGTCCAGGGCGAGATCCAAGGATTTTACCACATAGGACCTCCACGTTTTGAAGTATCTAGGCGTAAATCAAAATTTTCTCTCAAAGGTTTCAATAGCTCTAAAGGCTTTCGGGAATACAGTCCATCTATGTAGTTCGGAGCCTTCCTATGTGATCAACTGGTCAGCAGAATGGTAGTCTGGCGACTGAAGATTTCGGTTCCTTGCACCTGTATATAGTCTAAAACTATATGCCTCGATGACATTGATTGGTTATTTATGTTTGTAAGGGGGGATTTAATTGGTTGAAATCTCTGCAATTTGATTGGGTCGTATTATGTACAGTTTCAATCCCTTTTTTATTATCATGTGTGCACAAAATGTTTTTCTTACTATAATCTTAAATTATTCATTATTTACTGCTGCTGTTGTGTCATATTTGGATATATCTGCTGCTGCTGCTTCTCGTTCATACTGGAGTCTGTCTTCTGTTGCTGCTGCTTCTCGTCTATACTGGGGTCTGTCTGTCTGCTTCTGCTGCTTCTCTTCCATACTGGGGTCTGTCTGCTGTTGCTGCTTCTTTTCCATACTGGTTTGGTGGCGGCGGTAGTAATTTTCAGGTATCTGGGTGGCGGCGGTGGTGGTGGGAGTGTCCATTTGAGGTTTAAGGGCGGCGGCGGTGGTGATGGTTTTCAGGTATTTGGGTGGTGGTGTTGGTGGCGGTGGGATAAGTCCATGGTGGTGGTGGTGGTGGTGGGATAATAGTCTAATGTGTTGGTGTTGGTGGGATAATAGTCTATTGTGTTGGTGATGGTGGTGGTGGTGTCGGGATGGTGGGGTATGGTGGTGGTGGTGGGGATAGGCATGACTGATGAGAAGTTCTTTCTGCTCTGCCTTTTATAGTCTTTGTCTTTTGTCTCCATGGCTGTGATTCGTCAGTTATTTTTGTCAGACGGCTTCTGATTGGTTCATTTTCTTGCATTTTGATTGGTTAATCTTTTGTCAATGGAGGTTTCTGATTGGTTGGAATCGCCCTCGGAGACAAAGCACACTGGTACCGTGTACCCAGGCACGTTGGAACACACCGACAAACTTAGCATGACATGTTGGTTGGTCAATTCCACCTTCTCCGAAGGTCTTCTATCTGTAGGCTGCAGCATCACCTCGATTTCATAGGTGGCTCTGTAAGGATAATACCGGTCCTCCGCTGCTAAGTAGATGGACTCGTCTTCCAACTGCTCGAAGATCGTAGGCTCGGTATGGTATACACCTCGAGGAAACTTGTAGATCGCATCACCAGTGGAGGTCTTCTCATGACGATGTAGTTCCCATGTTGATTTCCATAATCTGTCGCACTTGCAACACAGGTTGCTGTGGCTGTACTTCTCCATATCTCTGATGTAGCTGAAATGCTGCTGGTACAGATTCAGGTTCATCGTGCTCTCGTAGCTGTAGGGTGATCATCGTTCCATTCTAGCTGCAACATCACCATCTTCTGTCTGCTGGAGGTCGTACACAAACACGTTGACCTGGAACAATCGCTCTAACACCACCAAGTCGTCCAAACGCACACCCTGGAACTCTGCAGCAGCCATCTGTTAGTTCGGAGGTACTCTCTGTAGTACGTCTTGGTTGGAGTCTCTACGTTGACGACTGGAGCTCCTCTGTGTACGGCCAAACACCTGAAAAAAACATAGATCATCCTCGTAGGGTCCAGTGGACAACCAACTAAAGCTGCTACTCTGTTCAGGTACAGGTAATCTGGCAAAACCACTCTGGCACCAATAGGATGCTGGATCAGCTTATTGACATAGAATGTCACGTTCGTCAGCAGGTGGACTACCCATTTGGTATCTGGCCTCTGTTGCCGCACATACTCTAGGACATCGTGTCTGCTCAGCTCCTCGATGAACTTCTTCAAATCTGCAGCTGTTCTAATGAGATGCGGCGTCTCAAAAAACCTGGCGTTGTTCTGGCTAGGATGGTAGTGGCGTAGCTCTCCAGTCTCTACGTGCCTCAGAATAAAACCAAAGGACAGGCTTATCTTCACAGCTGTGGTCTGCTGGCTGGCCAGGTACCGCACCATCTCTTCAAAGGTCGAATCCGACAACTGGTTCAGCGTGAAGTTGTAGCGGTCCTTGACACGGTTACCGGTCACCTCTTCCGTCCGGATGGACCTCCAATGCCTCAGGTCAGGGTCCTCGTCTCTGGATCTTCCGGCAACACCACTGGTTCAGCAGAACTCTCGATGGGCGGAGGTGACTCTGTCCTCGTCTGCTTTACCACAAGTCCAAGCTCTGGTACACCTGGTCTCTTCATCGGTGGTCTCTCCTTGGCATCTGGTCTCTCATGCAGGGCACGGTGACGTGCCAGGTTGTCCAGTCTGTTGAAGTATTGGCCACATACTTTACAAGTCATGTTGTAGCTGTGGGCCGCTTCGTGCCTCTTCCTGGAATCTGGTCTGGTGAACACCTGGTCACAGATACTGCAGCTGTAGGTCTGTGCCTTCTGCCCTTCTTGCTGGTGGGTCTTCTGATGCCTAGCTCGGGCATCCTTCCTGGCAAAGTCTTTCCCACACTCGTCACAGGTATACGCATCTTGGTCCGCTAGGTGGCTCTTCATATGACTTAACAGGCTTCTCTTCTCAGTGAACTGCTTTTCAAACGTCTCGCAGAACATGGAGATTGTTCCTTCAAATGGGCAGAATGATACTGAGCTATAGTACACTGTATATATACTTTGGACGCGGCACCGGGTGTCTTCGCTCAGGTCCGCACTTCCGGTTTGCAGTTTTTCTGCGCAGGTGGATTGAGCATGTACAAAATTCCCGATTTGCCAATTCAGGGAGTGTCGTCTCTCACGTCCGCACTTCCGGTCAAGATGGCGGATAAATGGAGGGACCACCTCAAAATGGTTGAAATATAAAGGGAACGTCTCAAAGATATAAAGTAGAGATACAAATGTAAAAAGTAAGGGGAATGGGAGGGATATTACCATGGCAACAGAAGAGGGAGATAATTTGGCGGGAAATCTAAAAAAACAAGATGTGTTTGTGAAACACTACATATGCCCCAAGATTCTACAGAAAAATATATGAAAATATCCAATTTTCCCCTTTTGATCCCTATGACCTTGACCTTTGACCCTATTTTTTGCATATTTATGTTCTTCTTGATAAGACCTATACAGTTGCCAAGCATTTAAAGTCTATCTTACATAGTTCAAAAGTTGTTTATTACCATAAAAACACCCAATTTAACCCCTTTATTCTAAAACAGATGAAGCCCCTTTGGGCCTCTTGTTTATTGAAATGGTTTTAATTGTTAAAAGTATCTGTTTAAACATGCTTTAAGAAACTTACAGAAAAATACTGCATCAAGATATGACAAAAAATTTGAAAAATTAATTTTTTTTCCATTTGTTCCCTTTGGGCCTCTTGTTTCTCAAAACCTCAAATCTGTTGACACACTTCAGTTGCGCAATTTTATTAGCAATGACATAAAACAAACCCTGTCTCAATACGATAAATAATAAGGATTCTACAGTCAAATATGTGAAAACAGCCAAATTCACCTCTTTTTTACCTCTGTGACCTTTACCTTTGACCTGACCAAATTTTTTTTGCATAGTTATGTTCCTCTTGACTGGACCTATACACATGCCAAGTATCAAAAGTCTACCTTATATAGTTCAAAAGTTATAGCCAAGGTTAAAGTTTCGGACGCACAGACAAACAGACAGACAGACAGACAGACAGGACAAAAACAATATGCCCCCCATCCTCGATCTGGGGGCATAAAAACAGACGATACTGTAGAAATATGGCGGGAAAAGGGGAATAATTCTAATAATTGGATGAAAAGGGGAGATAAGTTTGGAATAAAGTAGGAAACAATAATAAAAAGGCAATAGCAGACGACAGTATAGAAATTGGGCGGGAAAGGGGAAATCATTCTAAGAATTGGATGAAAAAGGGAGATAATTATGAAATTAGGTAAAAATTACTAATTAAATGTCCATAGCAGACGACACTTTAGAAATTGGGCGGGAAAAAGAAAGAAGTGGATGAAAAGTAAAGATAATGGGAAAAAAAGTAAAAATAATAAAGTTACACCTAGAAAGGGTAAGACAAGAGAATATTAGTGTAACGTTTGGTGAAAAAGGGGTAAAATGCTATTAAAACATTTAAAAAAGGGCATTAGTCTAGAAATTGGATGAAAAAGCAATAATATACCACGAACAACATTGAAAAAGGGGTATAATACTATAAAAAGGGTTACAAAAATGAAAAAAAAATCCTTCCGGTTAACATCTGGGAAAATAACTCACTTCACGCATGCGTAACATAATTAGGCTATACAAGACCCATGTGGAGTCACATGATGTTCCAACACATCGTTTCCGGTCAAAATGACCAAAAAGGGCTTCCAATAAGACCACTTCCGGTTAACATCTGGGGCTGCGCCCACTTCAGGTCGCGCATGCGTAATGTTATTATGTAATATAACGCCCCTTCGTGGTCACGTGTTGTTCCAACATGTCATTTCCTATCAAAATGGCCGTATAGGGCCTCAATTAGGACCACTTCCGGTTGCGCATGCCCAATATTAAAATGTCATACATCCGCTCACGTGACTTCCGCTTCCGGTCACGTGACTTCCCGGTTCCGATCACGTCGCTTCCGGTCTACGTCACTTCCGGTGACGTCATTTCCGGCACCACCATCTCAAATCATAAGCAAAAAACCTCCTAGATTTCTATATACTACTGGCAGGCAATAAATCTACTTGCCGTAATCAGCAATAACTCTTCCGGTTTGAAAGAACAGCTTGCATACTGAATGTTTCTTCTGTAAAACAGTATGCTGTAAGGAGAGGTCGTGAAGGAAATATTTCGCCATCAGTGGATCCTTCTGACCTATACTCAGACAGGTGTGGTACCGCGTGAATAAAGATTTGGCCAAGTTGTTGGGCCTCTTAAGCTGCAGGTGTAACCGGGGAAATGTTCCTTGCTGAAAATCAGTATTTTCACCACCAATGCCTCCTCGTCCGGGATCTAACTCTGGACCTTTTGCTTCGTAGCCAGCTTCGCTACCGAATATTCATTTTCACTGGCACTTTTGACTTAACAAAAAAAAAAATAATAAATAAATAAAAATAAAAATAAAAAAAATTAAAAAAAGGCTGATTATTTTGAATTTTATTTTTAAATTCTCAACAGAACTATTGTTAAATATGTTTGATAGTACATCCATTTGTCTTTTGATTCACTATCAAGCTCTGATTTACTTTACTACTTCGAAATAGAGCAATAGGTATTTGTCAAATTAATTCTTTAAATTTTATTTTACTAAAATAAAATGATTTGTTCGAATTCCTTTTCAACAATTTTCGCTCTGTGCCCATACAAACATTTCATTATTGTTGTGAAATCTTTGTAAACAAAAATAAACTTGCTTAATTTGAATTATTCTATTATTGAGTTAAGTGTATGGAGTACGCAATGTTTAAACGTGTGTTATATAAATGATAGATAACTTGACTAATCTGCTTAAAATAGGTTTAAGTTTTTTTTAATTTGAGTGAATTTATGAAATTTTAAAACGTAGTTTGAAGAATATTGGAAAACACCGACACTAAAAATAGTAACATAGATCTGTGTTTTACCGACGTTTACAGTTATACACATATAACCACCAGATTCGAGCTCAATATTAATTTTAAAGAGAGCTTTCAAGCTATTCAGACGCTCTTATTATTTTGACTAGGAGTTTTACTCCGGGTCCGGATTTACTCAGTTACAATGTCGAGCATGGATATTGAATACGATGAAGATAGTTTTCAGATGCAGCCAATGGAAGAAGATCCGATACCACAAACCAAACGGTTGACATATGACATGGTTGAAAACTCGGCTGGTGGCTATTCTTATTCTGTCAACGACGAGACCCGTTTCCTAAGATACCTATGTCTTGGAACTGAAGGGGGATCGTATTATGTCACAGGTCCAGTCCTAAAACGAGAGAATATACAATGTATTGACAGGTAATAATCATTAATCGAAAACGAAAGTAGGAAACCATGGAAATTCCCTTTTGAAAGATTGCCAGATGTGAAATGCGTATATTTCCGGATATTGAGGAATTTTTATGAGATTAACTAGAAACTGTTAAGGGACCGACCATTTAACTTGAAAGGGGGGGGGGNTATGGTTTTTTTTCTAAAAAAATATTTTGGATCTGATTTTATGTGAAAAAAATATTTTGACTGCCAAAATGATGAAAAAAAATTTTCTGAAGGAGGCTTTATGCCCCAAAAAAATAATGTTAATTTTGAAAAAAAATATTTTGTTGATACGCATGCAAAAAATAAATAATTTGTTTCTGTGCAGAAAAAAAACCATAACCCCCCTTCAGGTTAAATGGTCGGTCCCTAAAGGTCGCTTTGTGGGATTATCAGTGCCTTTATACACTGGAAAAGGGGGTGTGTGTTAAAAAATAACAGAACATTTTTATGATTAACGGCAAACAGTGCTTTAACAGTTGACCTTAATTGAAAATTTAACAGAAAAGAAAACACCAAATAGTCCAAAACAGTAAACAACTTTTCAGCTATTGAAAAAGAAAAAAAACAACAAAAACAAAAACAAAAAAGAGAAAAAAGAACAACATTTAACAACCAGTTGAAAATGCCTTAAACACATTAACTGAAAAGGTCTTGCCCCCTCTCCGACAACAAATCCTTATACAACAAACAATAACACATCTCAATGTCCCACTTTTGCACAGAAAACAATATTTGTTAAAAGCGAAAAAAAAAACAAAAAATAAAACAAGACAAAAAAAAAAAAAAAAAAAAACAACAACAACAAAAGGATGTAGCGACAAATGTGTAGGGTAAACTGATACCAAGTCGGACATGATCATAAGTCGGACAATATCGTGAAAGCGATATTTCGGAATGTTTCTCTGTTTTATGTCAGCAGCTGTCTTAACAGCATTGGTATCGCCAGAATCTCTGAGACTTTCTGCTAATGAAAGTATAACTGTTACCCGTCTTTAGTGACAGCTCATTTTTCGCAAGCTCTTCAAGGACAAGGAAACAGTTTTTGTAATTTTTCGCATTGATATTGAGTTGGACACAGTGTCCGAATCCCGATCACTTTGGGTACCCTTGAAAATTACTTCAAAAATAAAAAATGGTGCTATTGGTGACAACAAAAATAAGCAATTTAGACACAACAATGAACAATTAACAATACTTTGTTACTTTTATTCTGGTAAAAATTTGATAAAGGCGAAAATATAACTCCAGAGTAAGGTGTCCGAGTTACGATCATTATGTCCGACACAATGTCAAATTTGAAAATTTTACATTGTCGTATATTTATTCATTCATTCATATCTTTATTTCCTCATACATGAGATTAACATGATATTTTATACAGAAATGTAACACAATTAACACAACATATATACATGGAAAATAAGAAATAGGCTGTCAATTCATATATTTACAACACAAACATAAAGACACGAAAAAAAAAAATTCAATTGATCATGACAAATTTCGGTTATTTTCGGCCGCACATTGTGAACATGAGCATGACATAATTTAATAAAACTGACTAGTTCGGATACTTCTAATGGTGTCTCTGGACTAATCAAGACTGAATAGAGCTTAGCTTAACCGTATTCATTTAGTTCAACAAAAAGAGATGTCATACTGATCAATGATAAGATCCCAAAAGATATCCCGTAAAGGATAAGTGGATATACATGTACAACAAGCATGTGGATACATATGTCTGTATGTTCGGTTGCATATTACGCAAAGTTTTTCGGATAGGTCTGGAACGTCAGTTAGAAGTTTTGGTACAAAAATGAAGTTCTTATTTCACGAAACGTCCTCCACTCTTTCCAATACTTAGCAAATTCAACGGATTTATGAATATCTCTAAATCTAATAAATTGTTCATCACAGTTTATACGGTTATGCCAGTTGTCTGATTGCACTTCAGAAATAGCACAACTGACCAATCTTTTCCATTGTAGTTTCGGTGGAAAGAATCCATCGTTTAAATATGAAGTCAAATTATCGTCCAGTTTGTAGTAGCATAGAATTTTTACATTACAATATCAGGAATATATCCTTATTGACATTTGGAACTATCCATCACATACGAAAAATGTCTTAACAGCACTGGTATCGCCAGAATCGCTGACACTTTCTGCTAATGAAAGTATAAGGGAACGACCGTTTGATTTTTATGGGGGACTATGGTCAAATTTAAAATAAAAAGGCAGGACGCCAAAAATCTAGAAAAAAATAACCAGGACAGTACTTGTCCAGAAAAAAAATGCAGGATAGTAGATTTGGCTGTATAATTTTAAGGATATTGAAAAGAAAAAGTCAGGCGCGCGTAAGCGCGCAAAAAAATGCAGGCTTTCAATTTTCCAAAAATAAAAAGGCAGGATGGAAAATTTGACCATAGCCCCCATAAAAATCAAATGGTTGCTCCCTAACTGTTACCCTCTTTAGTGACAGCTCATTTTTCTATAGCTCTTCAAGGATAAGGAAACAGTTTTTGTAATTTTTCGCATTGATATTGAGTTGGACATAGTGTCCGAATCACGATCACTTTGGGTACCCTTAGAAATTACTTCGAAAATAAAAAATGGTACTATTGGTGACAACAAAAATAAGCAATTTAGACACAACAATGAACAATTAACAATACTTTGTTACTTTTATTCTGGTAAAAATTTGATAAAAGGCGAAAATATAACTCCAAAGTAAGGTGTTCGAGTTACGATCATTGTCAAATTTGAAAATTTTACATTTTGGTATAGAAATCGGGTGAAACGAATTATTTTGGGTCTCTAAAGACAGAAAATGACCAATCAGAGTCCGTACTTTACTATAGGGCTCTGTTTGATTGGTTAGAAATTGTTTTCGTCAAATGACAGTTGGTTAAAAATAAAAGTGTCCGACTCGCGATCACTATTAATCTTAAAGTAATTAAATGCATAGATCTGTAAATGAGTATACTGGTATCATTCTTTTTGCTCGATAATAAATTACCCAACTTGCCAAGATATTGACATTAATGAGGTCATAGTGCATGGTTGGGATGAAACTCTAGCAATTGCTGAAATAATTATCAAATATATATATCACTGAGGTTCGCTACCAGAAGTTTATCATGAACCTGCTGTGGGTTCTTTGTTCCTGTTTGAAGAAATATTTACTTTGTACATACATGTTTTTGTTCCATTTGGTGAGACATGCGGACTTGTCGTCTTTTCCATATCATAACATGTAACATATTTTGCCCATGGATACCCATTTTCATCTAATATTCTAAAAGCATGTACCTTTAAGAATTTTTGACCTCAATACAAAGCCTATCAAAAATTTACATATAAAAGGACGTTTCCTGCCAAATTTTTAATTGTTCGTATCGAAAAATTGAGCCATGAACCTATTATTTTTTCTTGTTTATGGTGAACCTTTCATGAACTTCTACTCCATTCAAAACACTTTTATGGAAGTCTCATTACTTTCATTTAAAGGTACCAACTACATTAGGGTCAGAATCAGGTCTCATATTCCTTCTTATTTGAATTAAAAAAAAACGGACTGGATAAATCAAAATAAGCAATTATAAATCTTTAGAAAGTATACGCTTTTCTCTCAAGTAGATCAAAATTGTCACTTTGCAAATCCTTGAATGAAGGAATGTAAAAATCCTCAGTTGAAAATTACATTATAAACTATCACTCATCGAAGTATTCAGTCCTTTTCCTTCCTTTAAATATTGCCAAATATTGACACTGTTTAATCTAGCTTTCTTTATGTATTGCCAAAAATTACCAGTTTGGCTTAATTGCAAAAAAATGACACTGTTTGATCTAGCTGCAGAACCGTAGCTCTATATTTTATTTGGCGCACCACCGAAGAAAGCCTTCGAAAAAGAGTGCCGACTACAACCACTTTTTGTCATTTTTGACTGACACGAAATTTAATTTTTTTGTTCCAGAACAAGATGGATTCCAACACCAGAACCCCCTCCGAATCCCCTTATGTCACTGATGGTTTGATATTGTTTCCATCAAAGAAGCAACGAAGGGACTATGGTTCCATAGCGCTATGTTTAATATTATTCACTAACGTGACTTTTTAAATGCTTTATTGATTGGTATTTCATTTCTGAATGCATCTTGTCATATTAATGTAGTGATATTTGCTAATTATACAAAGTAACAACATTGAACTAATTATAGGTTTAAACTATCGTGTATTTGTATCATTTTGCACCAGGCAATTTGAAAAAGCAAGCAATGGGTTGCTTTTTTAACGGGCGTATATTAAAAATATATAAAGGATAAAAAGACCATCTTCGCTAACCAGTATATGTTAACCAAGTAAATGCTTTTTCCATCAGATTTTAAATCGTGGTGGACGCAAAACTACTTTATACAAATACACACAAATATATGCTCATGTCGGATATAATGCTGTGATCGGTGATTTGCTTGGCCCTAAACTTTATTTTATGATTATAATTTACAGATTGATCATGGAGGGGAAAGGCCCCGACGCAGTCAAGTTGATAAAAGATGTCAGTGTTACTGGGAGAGCTTGTAAACAGACACCGACTCTAAATGCTTTGGCCATTTGTGCAAGATCTAATGATCCTAAAACTAAAGCAGCTGCCTACAGCATTTTGCTTGATGTGTGCAGGATTCCAACACACTTATTTGAATTTGTGAGCTTGTGTGAAGCGGAAAGCGCTGGAACAGGGTGGGGAAGAGCACATAGGTCTGCAATTGGTAAATGGTACAATCAGTTTGAGGAACAGCCAAAGAAGCTGGCCTATCTCACAACAAAGTACAAGGCAAGGCATAGCTGGAGCCACAAAGATGTCATAAGATTAGCGCACGTTAAGCCTAAAACTAACGAGATTGGTGTTGTCCTCCGTTACATCATCAAAAATATGGAAGATCTTACTCAAACTCATTACTATCAAAGAGCTGAAGATACAAAAGAAGTGATGGAATTTCTTTCTGGTGTTGAAGAAGCTAAACGATGTACAAGAAGCGACATCGACAAAATCAAAGGTCTGATTGCTGAACATGAACTTGTTAGAGAACATATTCCAACGGAATTGCTTGATTCAAAAGATGTTTGGGACTCATTACTTCGTCTGATGCCGACCACAGCCATGATTAGAAATCTGGGCAAGATGTCAAGTTTAAGGTTACTTGATGAAGAATCTTTTGGTGAAAAACTGGTTACAGAAAAACTTGGGGATCCAGACATTTTAAAGAGATCTCGCATCCACCCATTCACTGTACTGATCGCTTGGAATCAATACAAGGCTGGACGAGGTGATAAAGGAAGGTTAGTTTGGCCTGTTAATGACAACATTCTGAAAGCTTTGGAAAAGGCCTTCTATACATCCTTCAATTTTGTAGCATCGACTGGCAAAAAGTTTTGCTTGGCTGTAGACGTCAGTGGCTCCATGAGACAGCCTGTCATTGGATCTTCATGTATTGAAGCGCGAGACGCATCTGCTGCCATGATGTTGTTGACAGCGAAAACAGAAAAAGATTTTGAAGTCGTGGCCTTCTCAAATCAACTGACAAAACTGGATATCACAAAAGATGATACCCTGGAAACAACTATTGACAAATGTTCCAATCTACCCTTCTCCAGTACGGATTGTTCTCTGCCGATTAAATGGGCCATGCAGCATAAAAAGAAGTTTGACGTGTTTGTCGTCTACACCGATTCCGAAACCTACTATGGAAATATCCACCCTGCAACTGCATTACAGCAATACAGGAGTTACACGAAGAACCCAGAAGTCCGTTTGATTGTAGTTGGTATGGTCAGTAATGGCTTTACAATCGCTGACCCTAAAGATCCACTGATGATGGATATTATTGGTTTTGACACAGAGGCTCCGAAAGCCATGGCCAATTTTGTAAATGGAAAATTCTAACTTTCACAAAAAACATTTATACATGTAATAATATAATTTGAACTTATTCACATGTGCAGTTTTTCATGCATAACATTTATATAGTATTTTTTCAATAGTCTCTGTTTACTTGGAAGTTTTACAAATCTATTATGTACTAGATGCTTTACAGTTGTAATTGATATATTTTAAATTTTATGTATACCTTTGTTTCAACATGTTTGATTTTTTGTTTTTTTTTCACATTTGTTTAAAGAATATTTTAATTCCTTTACAATTGTAACCATATTGAGTATTGTATCATCATATTGAATATTGTATCACCATATTTAGTATTACTCATGTTTTTGATCGGTAACATTTCTTTTTTGTTTTATAATTTCAAGAAGCAGGAAAGTTACATTTTTTTTTTGAAATTCGGTTTAAAAAGTTTGCTATGAGATAAAACATATAACAATAAAAGTAGAATTGAACTGCATTAAAAGTAAAGAATAAATGTTCAGTGGCTCTCTTTTTACTTCAGGACTTTACATACATTTGTTCTAACCTTTTAAATGCAGTTAAAACTTTTCATAGTATATGTTTGTTTATTTTTATATGTGATAATGATAAAGCTGAGAGATCAATATGAAAACGCCAAGATGTGAAGATGGGCGCTTTGCATTTCCATGTCATGTTGGATACCAAAAAGACATTTACTCATTTGATATTTCCTGATTATATCTGGTGTTCAAAATTCGAAAACGATCTAGACTATATTGTCTTGGTTAACTGATACAACAATAACGACCTTCAGCATCATGTAAACATTAGATTTGACCTTGAAATACATATATTCATCTCGACCCTTGGTCTCGATATGTATTGTTTTATAGGTCATCAAACACTTTGGAAGGCCATGGTTGTATACAACAAGCTATATTTGATTGTTTATATTATTTTACACAATCATCATTTTTGTCTTTAGTGTGTACCGTAATCGTTTTTTGTACTTATTGTAAAAATACATCTCAAACTGTCGGATTGGACAGGTTCTGCTGTATATATTTTTTTGTAGTTCTGCAAATTTGACTTTGTCGTATTAGTATTGTGGTTTACAAAATATTGATTCAGAAAAAAAAAGAAAATTTCAATGTAAACATTGTAATATTTAAGCATAGTAGGTGTTTCTATTATCTTCTGTTAATTATTATTTTACACTCATGCTTGATTTAACATAACTTTAGTGTTAGTTTTCAGATATTATAGTGGACTATTTTCGCGGAGTTATTGTTATCGCCTTTTTTCGCAGATGAACTAAAATCATGAAAATAAATTTTGCAAAAATTTAATATATTCTTAACTTTACAAATATTGTAATGTAACACGAAAACTGTCTTTTTATTACATTACAAAATCTCAAGTGGGCATATTGTTTTGTCATTGCCATTAACTGCATATACTGCTGTTAACCTGCATGCAGACATAAACTTGAGTAAAAGATTGCCTGACAGACAATTTGACTAACATAAGTAATGCTCAAAAATTAATGCATTTATAGATTTATTAATTTACTTTCCTTTAAAAAATATTTGAAACTTTCAGAATCCACGAATTTTTCAAAATTCGAATTTGTATACCTTTTTTCAGAAAATTTTGACCCACGAAAATAAACCGCTGTACAGTTTTATATACCCTTTTTTGTAAACACTATATTATATTATAATATAAGGTAAATGAGAACAATGTAGGCTTCGTGACAATCCAATTCATCATAGTATTCATCCGAGCATAATTTTTAAAAAAAAAACTTTGTATTTATAAGAAATGAAATAAATCTTCAACTCAATAGTATGTTAGAATGTGTGATGAAAGTGATGGAAAATCAAAAGGATCTGCGAGTAAATTAAATTAGACAAAATCCCAATCACTACTCTTATAGAACAAGATGTTTGTTGTCTTTATCTTAAAAGTTATAACAGCCATTCAAAAATTGAACAAGAACATCGGCAAACAAATACCAAGAAAAAAAAGGAGAAAGAGGTAATTCTATAATGAAAAATACAAAAAACATGGAAATTCATATTTAACACAGATTGACAAAGACAAAAAAAAATGGACAAGTAGTGTACAACGCTATAGCACTAGCAGTTTGGACCCTACAAGAATCTGTTGTTATCATCAAGTGCTTCGGAGGGGTAAGCATAACGTCCTCAACGCATGGCACCTCCGGTTTTGTCATAGTCAGTGTTTGTCAGATCGGTTAAAAACTCTAGATCTAAAAGATGCCTTTTCTCATTTGTGACATAGAAACATTATTACGATCTTTCAACTCATTTTGTCGACCGTAAAACTTCTGTAGTGACAATTGCAACAGTGATTGAACATAAGATTGGTGTACAAGTTTTTGAGACAGTAAGTTTGTTGTGTTGACAAAATCGGTTTACAACGTACCGGAGCGACAATAGAGAATTCAGGTGGGAAATATAGATGACCTTCATATGCGAACGACGTGGGAATGTAAATGCTCAAAACCCAGAAGTTCACTACTGGAAAGTCGTAATCATCACGCTTGTCGTTAAGTTTTATTTTCAGACGTCCATAGTTACTAATATGGAGGTAGAAGTCTAAGAATGATACTAATGATGGTGTATCAATGGTCTCTTCAATTTCGAATTCACTTTGGTATACAAGATACTTTTCATTGATGGAACATCATTTGTGTAACAGAAACTGAACAGCAACTTTGCTAGCTTTTATTGTCTCTTTTCTGAACCAGCTCTTGTATGAACCTGGCTTCATACGAATAGAGAAACAAATCGAATAATTAACCCCCAGGTATTCCTATTGTCTGCTTTAACACCGGGCCTCAAAATTCTACAAATATGTAATCAGCATTGCAATGACACTCTCCTCTTTATACGTGTTGTTGGAATCGGTGTGATGACCCCTTCTTTACATAGCACAACTTTTCCGGTCACTTGATTATTATTGCGGATTAGTTATGGTATTAATATTTTTAGTTCATCATTAACTGCAGTAAGTAATGATGTCAGGAGCTTAGAGAGCTGTTTTTTTTGTGCATCTGGCAGACCCACAATAAATCTCTGTTTATAAGGTTATTTATGCAACTAAAATATCCCGCAGATACACGACAGGTTGCTGTTTTCTTCACTTAAATTGATACCTTAAGACAGCAGTGTTTTGTGATTGTTTAGGATGTCCTCCCCTGGCATGGTGAAGAGTTAACAAGTAGGGTTGCCAAATCAATTATCAATGCCAATCTCCTTCATTTAGAAGTCATTTTACTGCCTTTTGCAGATAAATGTGATGTTATGGGCCTTGTCAGTTGCTACAATAACAATTGCCATGGAGAAAGGACGAACGTTTTTTTCGACCAGGATCTCAGAATATGCTTTTAGACCGCCAGTGCTTGTATGCATGCCAGCCTTGTGAAGACAAATGCACAAGACACCTCAATGGTCTAAGGGCGTCAACCGGCCGTCGTTCTAACGGTAAGGTTGGGATGAGAATTCATCACTCCAACGAATAGGGTCGTTCAGCAGCCAATTCTCCAACGCTTGTTTGCGAAGAGCAGCCATTGTTCCTTCATTTAGAAGTCGATTTAGTGCCTTTTGCTGATAAATGTGATGCTATTGGCTTTGTCAGCTGGTACAATAACAATTGTCGTGGAGAAGGACGAACGTTTTCCTAGATCGGGATCTCGAAATATTTTTTTCTCTGTGGGTCTCATAGTTGTCTTAAGGCGCCCCATTCGAGCTCTTTAAGCAACTACTTTATGAACCGATCAAGTCGGACAATGTATCGAAATTTTTAATATAATTTTAGAGTGTCCCAACAGTTTGTGATTGTCATCTCATCCCCCCCCCACACACACAAAATCTCCAAAACAAAACAAAAGGACAATACAATGCATTATTTACCGTAATAAAGAAGCTTTTGGACTTTCCAACTTTAATCTTTGAATTTTCAACGTTATCCTTACACTTTTCAGTTCCATTGCATAGCCCTTCCCTAGCCAGATTAATATGGTGATAATATACTAATTTTGTCTGTTCACGAGGGAATTAGGATCTGACAATGAGCAGATCAGCTCCATCCCTTTTACGGAAAAAGTTATCAGCTTCTTCAAAAAGGTGGATGGTGACTTTGAGATGAGATTCATCGACTGGATGAGGTTCAAGCTGGGTTCCCTTGAAAACTGGACCTAGAGTTTTCAGCAAGTTAAATTCAAAGAGTGCTACGGCAATCAATATGACTATGAAAAGATGGAGGACCCCAGGTCCCACCTATAGAAGCATTTTTATAGGACACTCTCAAACGAGCATATTAGCATCGAAGAGGACTACGCGCTCTCTCAGTGTCTGAGAGACCTTTGAACGCAAGATTCTGCAGAAATACCACAAGCTCTAAAGTGACAGCCTCTACCCTACCACACAATGGCTAAAAACAACTCCGAGAAAAACTTCTTAAAGCTGATGGCCAAATTGGTCTTCGGCATAACCGTGAAGGATATCCGGAGGCAGATCGACATCAGGCTAGTCACTGCCGATTAACAGGCACTGAAGCTTGCGGCAAAGTCCAACTTGGATCGTAGGATCAAGTGTACCGAGAATGAACGAAGAAGACCAAGATGAAGTTCGATAAGACTGTCCACCTAAGAGCATGCATCTTGGAGGTCTCGAGCTCCTGATGTACGACTTTCTGTATGGATTCGTCCGACAGATGCATTGTGGACCGCCAGTCTATTCTTCACCGACACCGACATATTGGCCTACGGGATCAAGACCAAAGATTCCACAGCTCTAACTACCCCACAGAGGCTTCTTCCTTCATCCCCACCCACCGGTATGAACAAGAATCCTCGGGTAATTCAAGGGTGGGTGTGTTGGCAAGGCCATGTCCGACTTCGTGGAACTCCAGGCTAAGCTCTACGTCTTCAAAGTAAATGACAGTTATATCACCTAAAAGGTGAAGAGTGACGAAAAGCATAACCGTCACATCCCCCTTTGTAGACAGCCCCCTCGAGCACGGTCATTACTGAATCTAAAAACATGAACAGCACACATGTTCACCACCTAATCCTCCCTCAAAACCCTCTTTCGAATGTAAAGATCGAAGAAACTGTCTCGGTCTGAAGAATAACTAAATTCAGAAGGATATTCATACAAAGTGCTCTGCCATCCACTACACAATCCATTTTATGTGGCATCCTGTATCAAGATAACTTCATGGAACCGGCGAGATCTCAAGATTTACTTCGACTCTAACGGTCTGCCACCATCCCAAGATTTGATAGACTACTGTATGGTTGTTATATTTCGCGGGGTATTAATTTGCGCGGTATTCGCGTTTAAAACGACAAACGCGAAAATTTATACCCGCGAATATTTCACTTAAGCCTGAATTCAATGGAAATTAATGACTTTAACGCAAAATCCGCGAATATAAAACCCCGCGAATAAGTCCAACACTGAAAACCGCGAAAATTTCGTACCGCGAATATAAAGCCCTATACAGTATTTGCGACCGGAACTTCGATACAACAACAATGAATTGTAGCGGCGTGGAGGCGTAGTGTGTGTACACTTTGCTTGCTCGTGCTGAAGCTGCTGGCGGACGATGTAGTATTTTCGTTGTAAATAGATGGACAACTTTGGATCCAGACAGCGGGCAAACCCGGTCCACAATTCATGATCTAGAGATGAATGACCAACGTATCAGCGGAATGGGACCCCCCCCAAGATAATTCGGACGCCAAAACGAAGCATTCAGTCAATCAGGAACTGGAAGATGCCTTGAAAGACGAATCAAGAGAGACGAATTTATGCAGCTCCAGATGGAAATGCACTGTATGGCCAAGGACATGGATGACACAATTAAGGCAGCCGTGCATGACAAGGTTAGGCGGATGGAATGCGTCTCGAATTATGGTGGCAACATGAGCACTGACCTTGACATGCAGAACGAGGCAATCCGCAATTTACCGACAGGGACTTGTGCAGAAAAGCCAGTCACAGAGGGATGGTATGCCAAGAATTGGCATAATCTGGTAGCAAAGATGCAGGCAAGGATGAACGCCCTAAACGACACGATTTTTAAGTCTTCATTAGGTTTAGACGGACAGTTGTGACTGATATGACCGCACCATTGACTCAAGGCAGCATTCTAAAGAATGGGGCAATTGGTGACAGTCTTTCTTGTATATTTCCTAAGAGACCTGAAAGATTATCGATTGGAGATTTTTGGAAGTAAGACTACTTCATTTACGAGTTGAAGGCTGCGGGATATTCTCTCCACGTAAGCCTCCTCAATATCGTTCCTGCTTCGCCGTCGCAGAATCTTCTCGATCATGAAGATGTTTTGGTCGGTATGTTGGAGGTCGGGGGTCATAAAAGAATCCCTGGATCTCCTCGTCCTTAAGGCGATTGCTGGATGACTGCATCCCTAAACACAGGGACACTGAGGGCACTTCCTTCTAGAGTTTACCCATTTTGGTAATTCGCAATCTATTGACAACATGAAATCGCGGCAGTTGCATAGGTGGTAAGTCACCGTAGAGGTTCAAGACGACCTTGACTGTGCTGAGAAGTTGAAAATCTCCTTATGGTGGCGATTCAAGCACTCAATGACGCGGTTCCGGAGCAGATCTTTGACGTCCTTGTTGTAGAGTTCTTTGTCTTTGTCCGACCAAAGCTTCTTGGACATTCAATTTTTGAAGATGGTCCAGAAGGCATCACGTTCGGAGGTTCCTTTCTTGTCTCTGAGCTGCAGCAGCCAACTGTATATAAAGATATCAATGATGCTCAGGTTGAATTTGTTTTCCTTGTTATCGCGGGAGAATGCCACTCCTATCAACAATATCGGCTGCTTAGTTCTAGTCCATCGCACCAACCACCACCATCCGCTTCTGGACTTTTCGCCGGACTGGCGTTTGCAGCTCCTCTACTAGCTCATTCGACCATCATACTTTTGTCCTCACACCCAGTCCAAATCCTGCTTTGATGCCGATGATGGGCCTGACGATGCTACGGTCTTAGCGTGGAGAGAGTCTACCATGGCCTTATCGCAGATAGAATTGCTTGCGGTAGTATCCTTGTGCTTTTCATAGCAGAGATTCTGGTGGTAGGCTGCCTCATCGACTCGATTGATAGGTCTCGATAATGCCAACGGAGCACCATCAGCGGTCAGGCTCTTTTTCAGATTGGTCCCCGGTCCGGTAAAATTATGACCGGGGAGACGCATAATCCTCTCCCCCGCCTCCAATTTCTGCTCATAACCTCATCCAAGCGTCTGCTGTCCGTCTTCTTTCGAAATGTAATTGTAATGCAAAAGATCATTACTTTTTTTTAAATAAATGAACGTTGAAGATATTTTTCACCATGATACTGCATCGTCGAGGGTCAATCACTTCCTTCTCCCTCAGCAGTCGATCCGAATTCTCATTATTGGGCAATTGGACTATGGCAATCAGACTGAACAGCTTCCTGCGCGATGGATGGTTCTACTATGACCATCTTTGTGTTTTGTAAGTCCACAAACCAATCTTCAAACTGCTGCAGCGGCCGTTGGCTAAAGTGTCAAGGAAAATTGCCCGCATTCAGTGATCGATGTACTGAACACGTTGAAGCCACCGCCGCGACCAGTCGGAATCGAGCCCTTCTTCGAGCCAACTCGACTCAACACACAATACTCTTATGGTTTTTGACAACTTCACAAGTGCGAAAATTATAGCAACATCAACTGCTTCTACCTCTGGCAATCACTCCGGTAGAATCCCAATTTCATCTGCAGCTTTAAGCAGGATAATTAGAACCGCAACTTCCCCGAAAAGACCATTGAATCGACGTCACCAAGAAAGAATTTGATGCCTTGTGTGACAATGGCTGTTCAAAGCCCTCTGAATTCTTTACCATCGATCTCGCGAGCACTAAGGTGACCGGAAATACCATTGCAATTTGAACGACTTCTATGTAGACTAAGATTAGGCATTGGATCGTTTAGAAGAATTTTTCGTAGACAAACAGCAATAGTTGGAGGTTCTAAAGCCCTTACTCCAGGCACCCTGCGAGCGTGAGCACGGTTTGGAACATGATCTTAATATATCACCTAGATGCATATCCCGGTATCATCTGTCACTGATGCATTGCTGAAATGATTGCACATTGCATTGATTGTCAAGATTTAACAGGAAGTACCTAAAATTTGTTCTCCCACCTGAAACATCGTCAGCCACAGTGTATTGAGAAGACAGTCCGTGGGCATCAGAGTACGCACCCATGCCATCCGGGTAAAGACAAGCGCACGAGTCATCTCAAACCCTCAAGGACGACGTGATTTAAATATGAAGAAATTTGGTAAAAAAACCTTTTGAGCGGACTGATAGCGAATATCATGAAAATAGCCCTCTTTGAAAAATCTTTCAAAAATACGGAGTATCTCTTTCTTGTATAGCTCTGTCCTTAGGTAGTTTTGGCTATTCAATTTAGATCCCATTTAAAATTTGTTCCTTATCGCCTTTACATATATTTCGGTTTATGAATTTTCAAATATTTTGATTTTACCTGCAGAAACTAAATTAGCAGTAACTTCAATATTTTGTTATTTGTTATTTATTATTTGGCTTTGACCACTCTTAAGACAACGATGCCTTAAAAGGAGAGTATGTCCAGAGCATGGGGTTCAAAGTGAGCAAAACATCCAAGCAATGAAACCTCTCCTACGATCTGGTGAGGAAATAAAAAAAAATCGAAGCCAGGGGTAAGGAAGTTAGATTTCCCAATCCACAGCGGATCGGGAATTTTTGTTTGGTCACATTTCACTTTGATCTTGAGGCTTCGGGAATGACAGGGAAGCGAAAGGCGATTAGAAGAAGTCTCCATACGGCGCATGCGCAGTCATTTTTTCACTTAATGGGGCAGTAGGTCGACTGCGAATCCTTCTCATCATAGAAGTTCTTTAGGAAGATTGCATTATCACGGTCTTCACCTGCAAGCTTTGACTTGTAGGTTTGGATAATTGCATGGTGTCTCGAAGCTTCTTTTTTTCTTGGCAACTCGCTTCAAGTCAAGAACAGGAGAAAACCACTGATGGTACATAGACAGGCTCGGGCACCTAGAGAGAAATGCAACATTATCCACACCGGTCAGAGCATATCCCATGACACCACTGGTAAGCAACAAACTAGCAAACTACGGAACACACACCAAATACAATGGACGATTGAGACGACCTTATCCAATCGGTTGCTGATCGCCAATGCATATCTATGGATCTTTGAGGTGATCTCTTCTTCCAAGCATGGAATATGAGAATATGACAAGCATCTTGTCCATCATCCATTTGCGTATAACAGCATGTCAAGCAGGTTAATATTCTTGAAGGGGCTATTTGGTCCCATGATCAGACCGGATCAATCGTATAATTCCTGACCACGTTTCAAGTAGAGCGTAACATCCTTGATTATGAGGACAGTGGAAGGTCTCAGTTAAAGACCGTTACCACTTCAGGTTTCACCGCTACGCTTCAAGTACAACCCAGACCCTATGGCTTTGGAAATAGCATTGCTACCGAAACCACTCAAAGCACTTGCTTTGAGGGCTTGTAGGATGGTCTTGGCTACCAGGACAAGGGCACTCATATCTTGCCCGGTTGGCATGGAGAGGAAACCAACTACATTCTGCATTCTGAAGGGGGGGGGGGGCAATTTGTAGATGTGCAACACAATCTCCTATTTGTAGCTTTGGTTTGATATGGGTCCTTAACAACACAGAATTTCCTTGATACTTGCCAACTGATGATCGCAAGATGTCGCCATATGTCATTAGATCTTCAGATCGAACAAATTGGGGTGCTTCATAAACATGAGCTCCCATAGGCCTGGAGTTCTTTTGTAGCTCATCAAGTCCGGTAATAGGTCATCATCATTGAACTCGACTGGCGAATCCCTGATAATGATGGCGCTGTCTTCCACCGTCAGCCCCAAACTGGTTTGAGCCTTCAGGGTCATGCTGAGCTAGAGATAGTTCTGTGCTTGAAGTCCTAGAATAGTATCTGGGTGATTAAATTAATATTGTGTCGGTGACATTAACAATCTAGGCGACAGCTGGCACGTTTGGTGGTAGCCATTCAATCGTTTAAGTGATACGGGAAGCAGCCACCTTTTGGTACTGTACCACTGCCTTGAAAACTTAGCATTGTCTCGTTCCAGTCCCATATGGATGATTCGATGCTGCATCTTGCTTCCATTGTGTCCTGAATCTCCTTGACAAGGGTTATCTCTGCCCATGGTCATTTTTGATGATATTATATGACTATAGCATAGACCACTGTCGGACATCCATTAGCTTTGAAGCGCCATCTGCTGATGCCCGTAAGCATAAGACAATGGCTGTTTATCAACCCCGGGTGTTGGAGCGATGGCTGCATGATGCCCATAAGTGTTGGAGCGATGGCTTGTGTTCATACGAGCAATTACGGCCACTATCGGTCTTGACACTTCGCTTGGGTCGCAGTGGCCTCGAAGAATTGAGATTTCTCGTGCAAGTTCATCCACCCAGATGGCATGGTTTTGTACAGTGATGGCTACGGACTGTCTTATCACTATACTTTGGCTTCGGTTGCTTAAGTTTTCGGCCAGAGAAGAAATCTTAGGCCATTCCTGTAAAATCTTGACGGTAAAGGCAATAAACAAATATTTTAGCACTGCATCTAACACAGAAGATACCTTGGATAAGCATCCATCTAGTGCTGGTTGTCTAAGACAAAATCTTCGAATCTTCATTTGTTAATTTAAGTTATTGAGCTGCGTACACGCCGACTCTATTGCATGTACGTCTCTGAAGGCATCCGTCAGCTCCTGATTCACCAACTGCTTGGTGTAGGTGTCCGAATTATTCTTGGGGTCTTCCATTCCAGTGATGAAGCGAATGGTGGCCAGCCATTTTGATCAATTTTTCCGTTTATTTACAGAAAGAATACGATGCCATCAAAATCCCAACCGCCTACAAGTAGCTTCAACACGTGTAAACAAGTATCCACACTCTAAGTCTCAATGCCGTGGAAATTTATCGGTGTTATATCGAATCTCGAACCGTAAATCGCCTATCATCTCCAGAGATGGTTGCAGGACTTAAGAGTCGAAGTATACCTTGAGTTCTCCGTGCTTGTGCCAGCATGTGCAGTGCGTGCCGGTTCATCTGGAGTCTTCATGATTCAGGATGCCACATTCGATGGTGTGTTGGATAGGTGGACGAGTATTTCGAATGAAATGGCTCTGAATCTAGGGTTTGAGGGGCTCAGGTGGTGCACCACGTGTATCCTGATTATTTATTTTGATTCAGTAGTGACAGTGTACGAAGATGCTGACTTAGTCGGGATGGAAGTGACGATTATCCTCCTTGGCCGATCTTGCTGATCTCCTTGATGTAAATCTTGTTGAGATGGCTCCAGATGATACTCATTGGTCTGTGATCTCTTTCTGTGTTTCAAAGCATCGCTCATTGTTGTCGAAGTCGATGCTGCGTTTGATAACGCTGTTCCTAGCTCCCTCGTCTTTCTTTTTGCATGGTCTCACTATCATCAAACTTCAAAACGTAGAGCTTTGCCCGGAGTCCCACAAAGTCGGTCATGGCGTTGCTACCAAACTCGTATATCCCGGGATGCCGGAGAGATTCTTTGTCGGGTAGTTGGAGGTGTCGAACTTCGACGAGTAGAGTGATATCACTGTAGAAATCTTCAGTCCTTCATCTCGTAAGCCAAGATGTCGGTGACGAGTATAGCCCAGCGTTGTCACCATATATCTGCCAGAAATCCGCATTAATAGTGATACACCAGGAGCTTGAGATGTCCAAGATGCATACTCCTAGGTAGACTGCTTATTAACTTTAGTTTGGTCTCATTCATATGGCCGGCTACGAGGTTCTCGGTAAAGTTGACCCTAAAATCAAAGTGTGGCTTGGTCATAAGCTTTATTGCACGCTTCTCTCCGGTGACCAGCCTGCGTCGACTCGTTTATTGATCTTCTCCATGGTCTTACGGAAGACCGAGTTGACTATCAGCTTCAAAAAGCTTGAAGATTTCTCCGAGTCGTTCTAGGCCTGGAGGCGTACATTAGTAATCAGGACGATCCAATATTTTTCCTTGGCCATAAGCGTTGTCTTAGCCTGAT
This sequence comes from Modiolus philippinarum, assembly GCA_002080025.1. Classification (NCBI taxonomy): domain Eukaryota; kingdom Metazoa; phylum Mollusca; class Bivalvia; order Mytilida; family Modiolidae; genus Modiolus; species Modiolus philippinarum. The sequence goes on from MJUU01045809.1 coordinate 52,235, forward strand.
AATGCGACGGATTTGTGTAAACTTCACAGCCATTTTCAAGCACAGCTTGAGATTCCCGTAGTTGATAGTATACGTTTCACGATAACCTATGTGGGGCATCAGCTTGCACATCTTTTTAATTACCTTATTCTCTGGCGGTAGTGATCGTTATGGAGCTCCTGGGGATATTTTAGGTCACATTCCACCATGGCACCATAGTCATGATCATCAGGATAGGGCAGGATCTCTTTAATCTCCCCAAACTCCGTCAAGCCGAAGTCTACGGTGGATAGAGGCTGTGACATCGCCCAACCGTAGAGACTGTTAACATCTAGGTAGGTCAGGTACTTGTTGGGTTGGGTGCTGTCGTCGGTGCTTATCTACGGCTAAATGGCCTTGCAATGTCGATTGGAGATCCAAGAGACACCTCCTGTGGCTGCATCTTAAAATAATACCAGTGTATCCGGATCGCTCAGAAGCTCCAATCTTCCAGCGATGGCTTTGAGAGAGGCTTCATATGGAAGTCAAGGGATGTGAGGCATTGTGAGGGGTCAGGCGTATAGATTACTATGCAAGCCTCCATGAAATCCTCCAAGATATCCTCCACTTAACCACATCACTTTTAAAATTGCTGTATTCGCGCAGAGGTCTTGCACTCGAAGGTCTCCAAGACACTACGAGAATGTGCGCAGTTCTCGTCACTGATTGATCGCTGGCGAGTGTCCTGTAAAAGGCTTTTATAGGTAGGAGCTGAGTTTCCTCCAACTTTCTGGCCCTTATACCCAATCAAAAGAATACACACCCCTTCTGACTCCCCGGCACCTGAATCGGTTTTCAGAGGCTCCGTCTCACAGAGCTTCCGGGCTAATCCTTAGGAGATGGGTAGGGAATGCAATGTCTGTGCGGTTTAATCAGGTCAAAATCCTGAAAACCTGGCTGTGAACCATTGTAGAAGAACTATTTGGAGAAACGCAACGCTCCATGTAGTATATTTTTAGGAGGACAGACTCGCTAGTGGTCGAATAGAAGGCTAAATGTCCTGCGTCTACCCATTTCTTCCTTTTTCCAGTGGCAATCAAAAATCATTGCCCCGATTGCCCCTTCCACCTTTATTTCTCTCTTCTTTAACATTTGTATATTTTAACTGGTTAACTTGTTCTTGCCTTGATATAGCTGAAATATTGCTCACTGGACATGAAACTACTATTCAATCAACACTTCCTGATCATAAGCTTGTATCGATTGTCGAAGCACTTCTGCGTCTCCTTGAATTTATCTTACGGAATACTCCCGGTCATATATTCCAGGGAACCCAGCTTGAACTTCATCCAGTCGATAAATATCATCATCAAGTTCCAAACCACCTTCTTAGAGAAGCTGATACCGGACACTTTTTGTCCGCACTAGGGATGGAGCTGATCTGCTCATTGACAGATCCTAAATCCCTCATGAACAGATAAAATTGGTTCATATTCCCCAATCAAATCTTGCTATGAAAGGGTTATACAATGGAACTTGAAAGTGTAAGAATAAAGTTGAAAATTTTTCGTGGAAATTCCGCCTTTTAAGTTGGAAATTCCAAGATTAAAATAGGAATTTTCAAGATAAAAATACAAAAATACCGAAGTTGCATAATAGCAGTAAATTTCGTTATGCTGTACACGGGTTTCAAGGAACAACCTCTCATCAGCAACATTAGAATCAAATGATATAGAAAGCCATAATCCAAAAGTAATCCATAAGGAAGTGCTCATTACCAAATATATCGAAATAGGAAGCCAAAACCAATACGGAAAAAGTTGGAAATTCCAAGATTAAAGTTGGAAATTTCAAGGTTATAGTTGGAATTTCCAAGATTGAAATTGGATTTTCAGAGATTCTCCTGTAGACTTGATGTAACCAAGTTTCTAATCACCATATAATTCCAATTGTTAATGCAACGTCAAATTTCACTGGTAAACGTCATGAACAACAAAGAAGTTATTTTCTCGATATACGTTTCTTGCCCATTAATACACTCCGAGGTTAAATAGTTCAGTATATGATGACGTCAAATTCAGTGACAACATTGTTTTGAGTTCAAAGGATTGGAATTATAAGAAATAAAAGTAATTTTGGAGGGGTTTATGGATGTGTTAACGCGGCTTTTCACTCACAAACTCTATATATAAAGTCATCCTCGTCAGGGCTGTTGGACAATTCTCCTGCTTTCATTACACCACAGGAAAGTCAATAAAACTATATCTAGTACGGATTGTCTAACTTATTTAACTAACGATTAGAACTTTCAAATTGGTGCTGAATAAAAATGTTGCTTGCTTTAACCTAGATAACGTCTGCTATAAACTTTTGTTTTGACTTGCACTGCATTTAGAACCCAGGGGGTACTCTCAAATTTTACCTATACAGAGGCTCGTCCGAAAGAAAAAATATACCCCCAAAGATACCAAAATTTAAAAGTATATCCCATAAAAATACCTATTATAATAATACACCCCAAAAAAATGCCTTCCAAAATTTTAACCCCCCCCCCCAAAAAAACCAAAGAATTTTTATGTTCCGTCATTTGTTTTTTATTGACCAAATTTTCATTGGTCAGCCTGTGCAATGTTATGTAAGACAAAAATTCAATCATTACTTGACTTGTTACTAAGCTGCCAAATCACTTTTAATTGGTGAAGGGTCCATCAAACAATAGGGATTTGTGGAAGCTCGGTGCTATATTGTATACAAAGAGCCATATATTTTTATGCATGTGGTCAATCTGTTTCAGAAAACTCATGTACCCCATAAAAATACCAAGAAAATATGAAAGACTAAAAAAAATACCACCATAGTATTATAACCCCCAAAATACTAACATTTTTTGCACCCCCAGAAATAGTAAAATCTAAAATTTGACCCCCCCCCCCAAAAAAAAAAAATAGTCCAAGCCTATGTATAGAAAATTTTTGGGAGTATCCCCTGGGATTTAGAACAGTTATGAACATTTAACCGTTTGCAAATGAAGAACGTCATAAGAGACCGTTTGACATTTTTCGATAGTTAAAGAAAAAGAAGATGAATCATCATGATAAACACGCGATTTTTAGAAGACTAGGCAAACATAGTAGGCTATGGTTACTAAAGCTACCATTACATATTTGGCACCGGCTATTATCTCATCACTGTCGGAAACAATCTCCCTGGCTACTATTTTTTCTCAATCAATGTAAAAGAAAACATTATTATGTAAAATGTACTCTGTTGAATTAACCAGAAAGTTACAACTGTTCAGTTTGGTGATGTAATGCAGCTTCACACCTTCCACGCATTCTGCATTTGATATCTGTTCGAATGTAAGTGAATGAAAATGTGTATAGATATTATTAAAAAATATATATTAAAAAATATATATGTTGTGCAATGGCCACAAATTAACTATGGATCAAAATAAAAATGGTATAGTTGGCCACAATTAAAAAGTAAAACCTCAAAAATATACAAATTAATATAATGGACTTTTTTTTGTTCTACTCATGACCATACGGACCTGGTCTTCAAGTTCCACTCTAAAGGTAACACATCACGTATACTGGGTTCCTAAGCTTCACAAAAATCCCTGCAAACCTCGTTTTATTCCAGACTCGAGTAATTGTTCTAGCACAATCTTATCCATCCATTCAGTAATCAGTGCACTTATATAATTACTTGCGTAAAGGTGTTAGTTATAAAATACTGTGGAAAATATCAAAACTCTTGTGGAAATTACATTTGGAGTGTAAACAAATTCTATCGAAGTTTTAGATAAATTACAATCAATAAAAGGACCAATTTCATGCATTGACCATTTTGGCTTTTCTATACACTTTATACAAGCCTTCCACAAAATTCGATTAAATCCAAATTGACGCAACTTATTAAAAGGTCTTTTAATTGATGTGATCTTTAGTTTCTTTATTGTTACAAAAACAAGGATTCGTCAATTATATTACTTTAGCAATCTGATTGTGTTTGGACACATGATTATATAATTAAGACACTGAATCTCTTGATGGACAACAGTTTTGTTCGTTTTTGCAACATTGTTTATCAAATGGACCAATTTGGATTATCATGGGTACAAACTGTGCACCTCTCAATTTTCTTTTTGTCAAGAACGACACTTCAAAGGAAGACTTCAAAATGAAACAGTGAAAAACAGTGATAACCTTATTTCAATTTTCAATGATAAAAGTCGGTATCTTAAAGATATCATTTTATGGACAATCCCAGTTTTAAGTTTTAAGTGATTTTTAATAATACCCTTTTCTGGATCTAAGTATCCTCATGGACTAGTAAAATAAAAACTAAAATACGTGATAAAATGAATAATTTTAATTTCACTTTTATCAATTTCCCTTTCCTTAGCACCATCCTACGATGTTACCCCAAAACTGTCCTGTTGCAAATCTGTGTCTATCTGCATATCTATGTCAAAAATTGACGTCGCAGACATCACAAAACTAATCTTTTTCTTCAGCAAATCTATATCTTTTTCCTAGCAAATTTGTGTCCATTTTCCAGCAAATTTGTGTCCATTCTTTCAGCAAGTCTGTGTACTTTTCCCAGCAAATCTGTGTCCATTTTCTGTCCTTTTCCCAGCAGATCTATGTCCTTTTCTAAGCAAATCAATGTCCTGTTCCCCTGGAAATCTGTGATCTTTTCTCTCACACGTCTGTGTCAATGGTTGTAATTTTGTAAAGTGCAAATTGATATACACAAACACTAAAGGACCACAAGTTGTGTAATATCAGCTACAAATACATAACTATTTCGAGCTGTGCAAATGCATTTTAACCAACATGTTATTAAAAGTAAAGGTATTCCGTATCTCCTGGTATTTATATTGTTACCTCCCTTGATAACATGGCAGCGCCCTGTGAATGCTGATGAAAAGATGCTGTAGTATCGAAATATTGGGACCAAATGGCAGAATTATGTTACCCATAGCAGAACATATCAATTCGAACATTTCATATCATAATATCGATTCATATAGAGCACAATTTTCTGCTTAAACTAATCGAACTTGAAAGCCCCTTACGATATTAGAAATATGGCTAATTTCGACATAAATAAAATACTCGATGAAATTGCTCTATCCTCAACAACTGTGCAAAATGAATATCCTAAATCATGTTTACCATCAAAACTATTATCACCATCCACAGAAAAGGGCAAACGTGCTCTCCTTGAAAAAATTGACGAGAACTTGTATGATCAAGCAGCTCACATGGTGTCCTTCAGAACAACCGCCGATAGGTTATCCTCTTGGATAAAATGCTTACAATTACTATACTATGAATATTACGGGAAACACGACAAATATATTGTGAACTGGTTTGATGAACCAGGAGACTGGTCAATTAAAACATCAGGCAGCAAAAAAATATGCATCGAACTTTTAGAGAAAGGGGACAATACTCTTCTTTATAAAATTACAGTATTTATTAACATGGGACTCATTCAAGCCCAAAGAAACCATAAAGACTCATTTACACATAAAGATTTTCCGCTTTTGTTGAAACTACTTACTAAAGTACTTGATATAAACAATTTAAATGAAAACACACAAGTCAAAGAGATAAATCAAAATGAAGAAGTCAGGGTTGCTGAGGGCATAAATAACAATAGTTGCAAGGAACCTGGTAATGTTGATCGTGACAAAGAAAATACTGAACTGAAAGATGAATCTACGGAAGTCGATAATATGATTCAAGTTTATCAACCAGACAAATATCTCGAGTGTATTCAAACAAATTTTACAACTGCATTAGAAAAAATTTGTGAACAGCAATCTAGATTATTTGATGCAAAATTAAAATTAATGGAACAAAGTTACAGTAGTTAACTATGGGGGAAAATCTGCGGTTTTCAAAAAACGTTTTTTGAAAACCGCAGATTTTCCCCCATAGTTAACTACTATCTACGGGACTAACGAAAATAAACAAACATGTAAGATTTGTTATTCACTACAGTTGAGACGGGTAAAACGGGCTAGATTCTTAGTTCACTCACATTTTTACGTTGCTTGCGGTTTAAGCATCTCATGAATTACATGACACGGGTTATACATAACACTGACGTGTATATCTGGTTCTATACTTTTGATTCCTATATATTTCTAGTAACTCTGACAGGTCGTCTCTCTATAACGAATATATTGCTAAAAGGATAATATAAATATACGA